>PVLD010008643.1:0-7500 GCA_004027595.1 Dinomys branickii
AGTTTGTCCCAGTAGCGCGTTCTCTGTCGGGTTCAGGAGCTGAAGCCGTTCTTCCCTCCGCACTCGCTCTCTTGGCTGGTCGTCTTCTTCCCGGAAGTCCTTATTTCTGTCTTCATATTGCTATATTTCATTGTTTGGGTGGTAATCCTCTGGGAGGTTCTCTCTCTGCTGCCTACCCGGTCGCCATCTTCCCGGAAGTTCTGTAGAATTCTTTTAAAAATAGACAGCATTTGTGGGAAAGATCAGTATTTTGAGATGGTCATTTATGGCTTCCAGTTAAATTTTAACCTGAAAAAAATTTCAATCTCAGCCTAATTTCATGGACAAATGGGATTTGTTTTAAAAAATGTTAATTATAGAAAAAATCAGTGTATTTTAAGAAAAATGGCTTCCCAAGCCATTGCCTGGTGCTTTCCCACTCCCTCTCATCCCCTTTTTCCTCTGTACATTAAATAGCAGGCAGCACATGGCCAATTTTCAAGAAAAATGTATCATTTCCAGAACCTCGGGATCCAAGAAGAAAGGTTCTGAATTGCTCATTTAAGTGCTTGGTTCCTTAGAGTCTTTGCTTCCTGCTTAGGTAAACGTTTAACAGGATTCTGCAATAAGATCTCAAGAGGACTCTAGTAAACAGGTTACAGGCTTTTTCCCCAGGCATTTTTGAAGCCTCCACTCTGGCTCTCCAATGCTGGATACTTTCTGTTACACCAGAGGAAGAACTATTCAGATTAGGAATGCTTTAAGTGAGCTCCTCATTTGGAAAGTCAGTGGCTTTACACATTGCAGAACTTCAAGGTGGAGGAGGCAGAAATAATTTAGTTACAGGCAATCTTGAGACTGTTTAAACCCATTTTGTACCAGATTCTTTGTTTGTTTTGAGACAGGGTCTCACTTTGCAGTTCACGCTGGCCTTGAGCTCACTATGTAGTTTAGGCTGGCCTCAAACTAGTGGCAGTCTTCCTACTTCAGCCTCCCAAGTGCTGGAGTTACAGGTGTGCGCCACCATGCCCAGCTTGGCGGGAGCTTTCTCAGCATGTCACAGAGCAATATTGCTGGACAGAATCCTCTACTGCTACTGGGCATGGTGGCGCATGCCTGTAATCCCCGCACTCAGGAGGCTGAGGCAGGAGGATTGTTGCAAGTTCGAGGCCAGTCTGGGGGACAAAGTGAGCTCAAGGCCAGCGAGAACTGCATAGAGAGATCCTGTCTCAAAAAAACAAAACAAAGAAAAAAAGAAAAAGGAAAATGAATTCTCTAGTGCTGTTTTGCCCTAGGAAAGAACACACACTCCACACTGTAGAGAACCCAGGCACCTCGGAACAGCACGCAGATCCTGCTCCCTGGAAGGTCATGAGCAGGTGTCAGAGGGGCCATGGCTTTGCTGTAAGGAACTGTGTGACCACAGTGTGTGACTCCTGCCACGTCAGAGAAGGCAGTAACACATAACTCTCATAAATGAGAGCTGGCCCTGGTGCATTCACCTGAGGACCTGACCCAATGCCCAAGTACAGCTGTTATCTTGCAAAGTACTGACACACGGGCTGTACATTTCAGTCAAATAAAGCTACGTTTTCTTATTCACTCTCACAGGAACAAACCCAAGACTGCTGCAGTGTTTTTCTCCCTGTGCTCCTCTAAAATACCAAGAAAACCAAGCTGATTGCCTTTGTTTGAACGGTTTAGAAATACCTTCAATTTTGGACACTGTCCACTAAGTCCTTTTACAGAGCTGATTAAGTTGGACTTGGTTGACCAAGCAAAGTTGCTGATCCACCTTTACTACTCAATTAGCCAGGGGTTATGGCTCCAAGAATACACAGACATATGGATCAGACATGGGGACTTAAACCTAAATTGGGAGCCAAAAAGGATTTAAAATCAGCTCTGTAACTTCCCCAAATGTCTGAGGAGGGACACACAGCTAAAGGTGGATGTCAACAGAAGGGTTGGGAGCTGGCCAGCTCTGCTGGTGCGGGAGCAGCTCAGGTCTCTTGGGGAAGAGGACAAAGGAGGGGTACCATCATCACTAGGGGAAACAGCAGTCCTGCCAGAAGGCACCTCCCAGAATACATTGGGAAGGGCCTGGCGAGGCTCCTTCCTGAATAAACTGGGCTTGGCTCATTAGGTAAAGTTGTTGATCCTCCTCCCCCACTAGGGCAAAACAGTGGTAATGACCACTGGCATTTTGTGTAGGAAGGACTTAATTCTTTTACAACATGTTCAGGGTTGTCTGTTCATTTGTTTATTTGAGTTGCTGAGCAACAAACTCAGAGCCTCACCTATGCTAGGTCAGTGCTGCACTGCCCGACCTACATCCCTAATGAATTGTTTCTCTTGATGCCTATAAGGACTCCCATCCCCAGGAAATGATGATCCAGGCCTTATCAGATTAGAGAAGTATGTCCCCAAGACCCAGCCAGTGTCCCAGCTGTGTCCCTGGGTTCAGAGCTGGCGCTTCCTTTCAAGTCAACCTGACCATCTCATGCTCCCCCAGAAAGTGTTCTCACTGAGCAATTCTAACTCAGAGGGCACTGTGTTGAAAGCATTTCTCTGTATTTTAGCACTTTCTCTATCAAGAGTTTTGCTAAATTTTTGTCGTGATTTTCTAATGTATTTCAACATAACTTATACAATGTTTCCTCTAGAATAAAATGAGTAGTGATACTGATGATGAGTTTTTAGCACAAATATGTTGGCTGCTGGAGCATCCTTCAAAGTATTTGGCTCTTGAGTATAGCAGCTCCCTTCCCCATGAATGCACTTTGGTGTTAGCAGGTGGAGTGTGTCGGCTGTGCCAGAGGATATCTGAGAAAGGAAGGTAACTAACTGGTTGACCTGCACAATAGAGAACACCGTTAGTGTGTGAACTAATGTTCTCTTGATTTAAAGGTCCTTCCCTACCCATCCATCTGCAACAAAGTTTCAGAGAAACATTTGGTACCTGCCTTTGATAGGACTGCACACACTTTTCTATTTGCAAGATGCAAAGGTATAAAACAGGGCACCCATAGTGCCGTCTCCCACTGAAAGAATCTCCCCCACCCCATCTCCTTGACCTCATCCATGGAGGTGAGGGGGAGGACAAGGGAAGCTTCCATGGGCCCCACACGTGGCTACGGTGCCTCCCCCTGAAGCCAGTTTAGCATCGGACAGACAGCCACCTTTAGTCCGCTGAGGCAGAGTGGGCACAGTAAATACCATTGTTACCTTCCAGAAATGGTCAGGAGCCAAGCCCCAGGCCAGGAGGGATGGCAGCATTTCTCTAGATGGTCCTGTGCATATTTCCTCAGGGTCACCAGCAGCCACTGCAGCGATAAGCCCTTCCCTCTGCAGTTTGTCATCATCTTGTTACCATAAAAATCACATCTCAGTTTGGGCTGCAGGGCTCAGGATGCACAAGCACCCTGTTAAATGTTATGATGTGAAACATCATTTATTTCTTCAAGAATTCATCCCGGAGCTGGGGCTTTGCAGAATTCTTTTCCTGCTTCCTCCCCCTCCCCCCTTGCTCTTTTCTTCTCTCGGTCCTTTTCTCTTGCTCTTGTTCTCCTATTGACCACTTGTTAAATCTTTTTGTTTGTTTCCCCCATGTCTCCTGGGACCCTCCGACAGGCGGCCTTGCCAGATTCATTTTCTGATCAAAGCTGTTTGATTTGGTCAATTTTGCCACATTGGAGACGTTCTCTATTACAGAGATAAATAGCTTTGGGCTAACTGTCAACGAAAACTTGTAAGCTAATAAATTATTCCAATTTCTTCCCTCGGATTTCTCTGGAGACAGCCCTAGGAAATACACTTTTTGATTAGTAAATTTCTCTGTGTGTGTGTCTGGACATTCAAATGTGTCGGCTTTGATTAGCACCATTGCTTTTCAAGTCGACATTGGCTGAGGGGCTGTCAGTTGCAGGCAGCCCTGATGCATAATGCATCAACTGGGCCCGGAAACAGGCTCCTCTTCCAAGGCTGGAAAGGCGGGAAAATTGCCCTAACAACCCCACTGGCTCGCTCTGCGCCAAAGGGAGCCCCACTTGAAAGTCTTGACAAGACTTGCCTCGGCTTCCATGAAAGCCACCCACGCTGGGCTGGGAGGATTCGAAGAGACCGTGACTACTGCCTGTCAAGAGCTAAAGCCTCTGCTCCATCTGCTCGGCCACCACCTCCGCCTCCCAGGGTCACCCTGCGGCCTCACCATGCCCTGCCTGCGTCTCTTGCAGTCTCCGGGCAGAGGCCAGGGCCTTCTGCATTTCCCTGGCCTCCCTCCTACTCTGGCTTGCCGTTTGTCTGGTTAAGGACCCTTGGGTTGTTATAGAAACAATATTTTGGCTATAACAAATCAATCGGTGCGTGTGAACACAAACATACAGATCATTTATCAACTGCAAAATACCCTAAATTATGACCTTTCTAAAGCCTATCAGAAGGGCGAGTGAATGCATAACGTAAATTAAAGTTTGAAGGGTCAGCGGTTTTTACTTTCACCATTCATCTTTCTTTCACCTTCTAGGTTTAAGAACAAGAGGGCTGTGTAATTACATTTCAATGGGGTGCAGCGGTTCATTATTCCCAGCTATTCCAATCTGCCGCAACATTTCCAATGCAGTCAGGTACGTTTTAGCAGATATTAGTTGGTATAAGACCATACTTGCTCTTGGGGACTGATAACATCTTTTAATGCATAACAGTACTATCATCTCAATTTAGAAAAGGCTAAAAGGGTGAGGGTTTTTACTCCGATCAATACGGTTGCTCATATTTTATAAAGGTGGTAACTCGGGGCTAGTGATTCTTCCCACATCAGATTCGCCCTTTGCCTCCCAGTTCCCCCTTTCTCTGACTGCCGTCTCCCTAGCTCCCACCACTCCATGTGGCAGCAGACAGCATCTTGCACTGGAGCCACTACACTGATGGAAATGGGTTGCTTCCAACAGAGAGCCTTCCTGCTGCCAGCAACCTGGCTGTGGTATCAGTGCTGCCACACTGCCGGGACAAGGACGCCCAAGCTCTGCTCAGACATGAAAGCTTGGGGGCAACTACTGTGTTTTTCCTATCTATGGAGCCCGTCAGCACCTCCAGAAGCTGCCTGTGTGCTCTGTGCAGACAACAGGTCCTTTTACATCTCAAACAAACCCTAAAACTCTTGAAGCAAAAACGCCAGCCCCAGAGTTGTGAGCAGAATGCACGCCCATTTAAACATATATTTAGCTTACATGCACAAGAATGAGTGTGGACAGAAACCCACAGGTAAAGACAGGAAAAATACACACCAATTACCAAGGTAGTTCATTATTCCTCGGGAGAAGAATGAGGGAAGATCCTAACTCACAGATTGCACCACACAATGGTGTTCGTGTTTTATTTGTGTAATAAGAGAGAAAGGAAAAAGACAGAGAGGCAGAGAAAAGGGAGAGAGGAGGAGGAGGAGAGGCCAGGGGAGAAGATGAAGAATGGAAGGGGTTTCTTTCTATTTTTTTATAATTGTGGTAAAGTACACATAACATAAAATTCACCATTTTATGTCCCGTGTGTGTGTGTGTGTGTGTGTGTGTGGCTGAGGGAGGAAGGGGTGCAGAGGTGGAAAATCAAAGCCCACTCAAGTTAGGCAAGTGCTCTACCTCAGAGGTGCAGTCCTGGCCACCATCCGTGTGTGAGTGTGGTTCAGCAGTTAGGCACATTCGTGCTGTTGTATAATCGGTCTGAAGAATGTTTTCATTTTACAGAACTGAAACTATGCTCAATAGACAATTCCAATGCTTCCTCCTTGCAGCCCCTGCAATTGCTGTTCTACTTGCTGCTTCTGGGGATTTGACTACCCTGGATATATCCTGTAAGTGGAACAGGCAGTATTCGTGTGTCTGTTCTGACTTTTTGTTTTGTGAGACAGGATCTCACTGTGTAGTTCAGGCTGGCCTCAAACATGGCGATCCTCCAACCTCAGCCTCCTGAGTGCAGGGAGTAAAGGTGTGCACTACCACACCCAGCTGGTTCTGACTTTCTTTACCCAGCATAATAATCTCAAGGTTCATCCATATTGTAGCATTTCAGAATGTCCTTCCTTCTTAAGGATGGATAATATTCCATTGTACGTATTTACCACATCTTGTTTATTCATTTGTCTTGAATCTTTTGCCTATTTTGATAAATGCTGTTACAAACATGTGCAAATGTTGCTTCTAGATCCTGCTTTGAATTCTTTCAGACATATACCCAAAATGGAATTGCTGAGTCATATTTTAATTTTTTTGAGACAAAGATGCATTTTTAAATATGCATATTTTGAAAACATTATTTTTGTCCTAGACTCATGTGGCTTAGCAGACTCACCCACCTGCATGTGAAACCTAGTAAATGTAGAGAGAGTCAGCCTGGCCCTTAGTCAGGACAGACCCTGTGACCAAAGAGGCATTCAGTGTCTTGCGGCCACCCCTGATGGCACTGCCTTGTGCTAAGTAACCTGTCTTGGTGGCTTTATTGCTTAGGCTTCCTGCATTCTGCAGGGCAGGTGGGTGAGGAGGCCTTGGATAACTGTCAAGAGCACCGACTGAGTTAGTGGGCATCGGAGATCCAGGGTGTATGAACTGATTCAGTACACAGAATCCTAGATCATACCACCTCCAGCCCATGTGAGCGGGGGACCAAATGGTTGCTATCTAAATAAGTGGTGCTTGTGCTTGGTTCTCAGCACATTAGAACTGTGCAAATATGAGGTATGGTCAAAATATGCGATGAATATTTAAATAAAATAGTTTTTGTAGTAAAAGATTCATTGCTGTTAGTTCCCTCAAAATATTCCCCTTCACTTTGGACACATTAATTTTATCATTCTTGCAACTTCCTGAGACAGTTCTGAAAGTCCTTTTTTGTGTCTTTATGAGGTGTGATCAAAAATATAGTGAATGTTGCTGCTAAGTGCCATCTACAGTAAAAGCAAGCTCATCAAAACATTACAGCATGTCCTCATCCACTTTATACACTGGATCTGGTGGTGTGTGGCTTCTGGCTCTTCCTCAAGATCAAAATGACCATGAAAGGTGAATATCTTGAATCAGTTCAGGACAATGAAACAGCCATGACGGTGCAACTAAAGACTCTCATGAAAGAGGACTTCCAGAACTGCTTCAGAAAGTAGTAAAAACAGTGGGATACATGTGTTAATCTGAGCAGATTAACGACAACACATCTTTTTCCGTAATATATTTTTTTAAATTTAAACTTTCACTGTATTTTTCAATCATACCTCATAGGCACAGAGAAGAGGACCATTTATAGTGTCAACACAAATTGTATACTCAGAAATGGATCAGGCCTGCATCTGCCTATTGAAAAATGCTATTTTCCAGAGTAGTGTCTGTGCTTGGCATGACTCAGTGGCCACTGGGCTTACTCCTGTGACCACTCTCACAAGAAACTCTTTAAGAGAGATTGTGAAATATTTTCAAAGTTAGCAACATTTGAGTATTGGGAGTCTATTTTTCCCAATTTGATTCTAAATGTCCTCCTGAT
>PVLD010008643.1:12500-58690 GCA_004027595.1 Dinomys branickii
TCTGCCATAGCGCAACAGGTAATGGCAGGTCTCCCTGCAAATGGTGGAAGACAGGACCCCTTGGGGGGCCACACTTGGGGAGTGAGCTGCTGCCGGGGCAGCTGATGTCGATGTCAAGCAGAAAGTCCCACTTTGTCCTTCAGCCCCCATAGCCTTATGAGACCAGGAAGCTGCTCCCATGCAGGAGGTCCACCTAGCCATGGCCTCTGCATGTGGAGCCACTGGCCTAACAATCGGAAGGGGACCAAGAGGCTGAAGGTCCAGCGAGCAGGTCTCAGGATGGGGCCAGGGACAAAGGGATGAACACTAAGGTCACATGACAGGATTTTGGTCTTGGTTTTTGCCACTTGCTGTGTGTCTTTAGAAAAACCTGTGAACTTGAGTCTCAGGTTCTCAAACTGTGGGGTAAGGGGCAATTATATCTCAGGTTTCTTTCCTTGCTGGCATTCTGGAATCCTGAGAAAGCAGAAGGTGTGGTGTACACTGTGAGCACTGGCAATTAATGGAAAACTCCACAATGACAAAGAGCTCCCTTCTAACAAGATTTCTGGAATAATGAACTCCTTTAACAAGCCTAATGTAATGAGCAAAGTATTCATGAATCTGAAGTAATGCATTAAATTTCATACCACCTTTTAAAATTAAGAGAGAGGAGAATTGAACAAAATGTATGATGGACATTATAAACCTAAGAGCCTTGGAGAATTGGTACATTAAGTTTTGTAAATATTTGTTGAACCCCTGATCCACATCAAGCACACAGTTAGGCACCAAGGATACAGGGTGGGTAAGACAGTCCCTATCCTTTGAGGAAATCAAGGTACAGCATGAGCAGACCAACATATCAAAATGTCATTGAAAATGCTGTGATAAGAGCAGACAGAGACATTCTCAGGATGCCCTGGGGCTCAGCTCATCCTGCGGAAAGTTCTGAAAAGGTTTCTTACAGGAAGTGGTGGCTGAACTAACTTAGAAAGAAGTACTTCAGGCCTTTTTACTGAACCCCAAATTCTACTGGCTTTCAAATTTTTGCATAGACTCTACCTTTTCTATTGAGGTTAGATTAGTTGACCGTTGAGGGTTTCCTCCCTGCTCCTATCCCACTGTTGGCCAGCAGCTCACCAGGGATATGGGAGAAAGGAAGTGGGTTGTCTTAATTACTTTTCTCTCATTTTGCAGGGCAAAATACCTGGCACCCAGAATTAAGGAAGGAAAGGTTTATTTAGCTCACAGTTTGTGGAGGTTTCAGTCCATACTCGGCTGGTTCCAAGGCAGGATGGCACATGGCAGAGGGCAAGTTTATGGAAGCGGAGAAACAGCAAAAGCAGCAAGAGCAAAAGGGGAGGATCAGCAGTGAGCAAACTTCTCCCTCTTCCTTATGTTGTATGCAGGCTGCCCACCCTAGCCAGAGTGTAGCACTCACACCCACAATCCTAGCATTGGACCATGACTCAGTCATAAACTCTAGAAGCCTGCCCCATGACCATAAGAAGAATTAAGCCCTTTGGGTAATTCTTTTCTAATCATTCCACACACTGGCATAGGTTTTAGTTACACTAGGATCTTCTGGCTCAGATTTTAAATATCCTAAAATATATCCCACTGATGCAAAAGCTGATTTAAATTCAAAGACTAGGATCATTTATAATTCTCAGATCTATGTCCAACTCTAAGACAGACTATCCTTGTAACCTAGTGCGCTGTAACCTTATCTAAGCTCTTCATTATGGTAGAAGTGATGGGAGGAAGAGGGAACATGCCAATCCAACTCCAGGCAGGGATAAAGGGCTTGGGATCTTCACCAAACATAATCAGTGTTTTGATTGGAGGCTCCCCATGAAATAGCATAAATTTATAGAGTTTCCAGCTGCTACTAGGCTTTGTTTTTAGAAACAAAACAAAAACTTTAGGAAAATGTCACTGTGGAGCTACTACATATAGATATTCATCAGATACCAATGTTTTCCATGTTTTGGAAGACATGAAATGTATGAATGACATAGGGGTTGTGAAAAATAGACCTTGTGTGTTCCAAAGAAGATTCTAGAATAGAGTACTAAAAGGATAGGCTTGAACTCCTAGAAAGGAAATTGGCCCCTAGATCTCTAGGACAAGGCACAAAACCAAACAACACATCAAAATAGGCCTAATATATCTGGAATCAGGGAAGGTCTGCCCCTTACTGTGTCCTGTAGACATCACAAAAATGAATGGTACAGTGCCAGGACCACTAGGTGGATTCTTCACCAGTTGGATGGCTATCCCAAAAGGAACTGATTTGAGTGCCTATCATCATGGAAGGAGTTTTGTTGTATTAATTTTGTAGTACTGGATGGATTAGGCAGCCATGCAACTCTTTGGAACAAGACAGGGAAGAAAGAAAGAAAGAAAGAAAGAAAGAAAGAAAGAAAGAAAGAAAGAAAGAAAGAGAGAAAGAGAGAAAGAGAGAAAGAGAGAAAGAGAGAAAGAGAGAAAGAGAGAAAGAGAGAAAGAGAGAAAGAGAGAGAGAGAGAGAAAGAAAGAAAGAAAGAAAGGAAGGAAGGAAGGAAGGAAGGAAGGAAGGAAGGAAGGAAAGAGAAATAGAATAAGGGCTCTGACATTAGGCATGGATACAATTTTGAAAGCTGGAACCAAGAGAATGATCTTGAACATTGCAGATGATACTTATGGGGGAGAACTAGGACACAACAAGTCAATGCCAAGGCTAAATGATGATATAATGAGCTAAATATAACAAGATGAAATGTAACTGGGATGAATGCAAGCTTCTACCCCTGGGTCCAGAAAATCAATTGTGCAAGTTAAGATGAGAGAAGCATGAATTAGCTACAGCACTTACAAAACGAATAAAAATTCCCCAAAGACTAAGTATTTGAATTGACTATAAACTCAGTGGCCATGGGGCCAAATAATCTAATGGATCTTAGGCAGGAATGAATGAGCTGATGGTTGTCCTTTAGTCTGAACTACTCAAATCACACCTGAAAAATTCAGCTCTGGGCTTCCTATTCTAAGATGTTGTGGTGGATTAACTAACGGTCAATTTGTAACACCCAGCTGAACTGAATCAGAGTGGTTCTAGGTGTGGAAGGCCTACCTGAGGACTGTTGCCAACAGCATAAAAGCAAAACTGGAGGGGAAGATGGTGCGCTGTTGATTCTCCTGGAGAAGTGTGTCGTGCTGGTTTTCCTGATGTGAACTCAGTTGTTATCACTGGAGGAGCTCAGGTTCTTGCTGTCACTGAGGATGGTTGTGGTTCTTTTTGAGGAAGCTCTGGTCCTTACCTAGAGCATCGCTTCCTGGCTCCAGGGCAGATCCCTCAGGCTGCTGGCACAAATTCATCACCCCACTGGTGCAGGCTTCCTATCTTCCACCACTGACCTTTGGACCTTCCCATTGCAGATCCTTGACACAGACTTGCATGAGACATTGTTGTTGTTGTGGGCTCTGGGCTCCAGTTAGACTTGTGCAGAACATTACCATGGGGTCCAGGCCCTCAGCTGGGTTCTTTGTGTCTCTAGTGTGTGAACAGATCTCTTGCACTCTTTTGCACTTGACTTTTTGGGTGAATATTATAAAATAATCCTATAAATGATGTGCCCTGAATTAAATACATTCCCTTGTAAACCCTGACTACAATAGACAATAACAAACTGGAGTGTGTCCAGAGAAAGGGCCAGGTTAGTGGAAGCCCTAGTGTTCTCCTGTACAAGTGAAAACAGAAGGGGCATACATGCTGATTTCAAGAGCTCAAAACAAATAGGTTTAGGAGAGAGACAGATGTGGTCTGATACAAGGAAGCACCTTCGAGGGTTGGGTGATATGAGAGTTAGTGTTAGAGTGCTCATGTAGCAAGCAGGAGGCCCTGGGTTCAATCTCCCACACCAGGTGGGTGGGGCTTCTAACAAACTACTGAAAGTTCAGATTGGAAGTACTAAGTAGGGCTACCACAGCAGGAAGAAGTAAAAAGGCCGTTTTTCTACAGGCTTTATTTTTCTTGGTTCAGGCTCTCTGTGCCAGGCTTCCTGCTGGGAAAATTACTTCCATAAAAGAGACACATCAAAATTACACCCCAATAAGATGTGCAACTCTGAATATGTGCATAATAAGCCCAGGAAGAGAGAAAAGCAGTTACTAAGACCACTTCAAAGGAAGATGCTGAGCCTAGCAAAGCAGAGGAAAGAGTGGCACCACAGTCTGCAGTAGGGCAGATGCTAATGTGTGGGCTGGGGGCAGTCTAAAGAGAGGAGGCCTTCTGAGGGAGGCAGGGCTGGGGCTGGGTGTTGAAGACTTGAGTGTTATGATAGGAAGCTCGCTTTTCCTCCAGGAGGGGAAGGGAAGGGATGGGAAGGAACTGGCAGAGACTGCGTAAAACAAGAGATTGAGGACATTGATTCTGCTGACAGGGAAAATGGACTGGACTCAAAAGCAATTGGCGACAGGAAGGCTGGTTAGTCATTCCATCTCCAAGGGCCTTGATTTCGGAGTGATATTAAATGTGAACATGTTTCCAATGAAAAAAATGCTTTTAAGGGAGCTAGTAATAAGAGGGCAGCTCTAGTTTACGCAGAAAGGAACTGTCTGTTCTCCATCCATGAAAATAAGGAGAAGTAGTCCAGGTAGATCTGGCTGTGGGATCCCAGGTCATGAAGACCTTGGCCAGAACAGGACCTGGACAGACCAGGTGCTTTACGGGAAGAGTGGCAGCACAGAGCTTTAACACCTGGTCCATCAAGCTTGGATGGCCAGTCTTTCTTGAACTGAATGTTAATTCAGATAGATTTAGAAAGCAATTGCTAGAAGGCTTCCCAGGCTCTGTGTCTCTCAGAGAGACACCTGGGAGGGGGGCTGCCACTTGGAGCTGGCCTGCACTCCCAGCAAGGCTTTCTGCTGCTGAAGGTCAGCACTGTTACAGAGCCAGCGCCCGATAAGCCACTCTGGGAATGCCATGCACCGGCCACGCGTGAACACAGCCAAGAACATCATCCAAACCACAAAAATGACCCAACATGCCCTGGCCAGTAGAAGTGGCTGCATATTTCTTGCCAACTACAGCTTTAGTTTTTCCATTCTTCTAGATAGCATTTATTAAGATAGCTGAGAGTGTCCCCGCTCTTTGATAGCATCCAATGTCAAGCCTCATTTTCACGAACCCACCCTAAACCTTCTCAGCAGTTCTCATTTTCCTTTCCTTCCCTCCTTTCTTCCTCTTTTCTCTCCTTCCTTCCTTTTTTTGTTTGGTTTGATTTGGTTTTTGTGGTGCTGAGGATTGATTGCAGGGTCTTCGAACTGAACTATTTCTCTCACCATTTTCTGAGACAGGACCTCACTGAGTCACTCATTTTCTCAGGTTGGTCTTGAACTTGTGATCCTGCAGTGCAGGGACTGTAGTCATGCACAAGCATGCCCAGCTCTGAGCATTCCTCTCTAACTCCCTTTTACAGACACGCCCTAGACTTCATCACGGTATGAGCTATCTTTATGGCAATACGTTCTCTATTGGCTCTTCTGGATGGACTATCCTGTGACTTTTTATCCCTGGCTTCTTTCCCCAAGGTTCAGTTCCCTAGGTCTTCAGATGGAATGTGAGACCCTCTGGGAATGGAGGGCCAGTCCAGGCACAGGACCTTGGTTGTTCTCTTTGTTCATCTGGTGCATTCCAAGAATCAGCAGCTTCTGTGAAGACCCCTGATGTCTCCCCTTGAAATGATCCATCCTCCAGGACCTGAGCGCACAGACTGATGCCCTTTACCTACTATTGCAGTGTTGGAAATGTTTTTTAGCCCTTTCCATGGACTGCACATTCACCATGGGTAAGGACCTCCTGTCTTACTATCTTTGTGTACCTCTGTCTAGTGTAGTAGCATATAGAAAGTTCGTCAAATAGACAAATACCCAAATAAATGAATGAAGTGGAAGGCACCTAAACAACCATTTAGCTCAAGGTTCACAAACACAAGTGCCCAGAAATATGGCTTCATCAGTGCCTTTGAGTGCTGGCCAAGAAGGAATGTGAGTTCACTGTTGCCAGATCTTCTGAAGTTTAAAGCAAAGCTAGACCTATCTCAAATGTTTAAGTGTCACATTGTGTGTGCCTAATATGTATGGGGGCCAGATTGAATTTCTGGGGTGCTAATTTGTAACTATTTAGCCAACTGCTAATTTTCTATACAAGAATGCTGTGGTTGAGAGAGATGAAGGGAAACCAGACTCAAAGCCACGCCTTAGGAGTCACAGCCCACACTGGTTCCCGCTGGTGGTGTTCTGGGAGCAGGGCTCAGATGTCACACTCAGGGCTCGGATGTTACACTTGGATGTCACACTATTTTTCAAGCCAAAGAGCAAAGGATTGAGGGGAGGGAAACACAGGAAAACCTTAGAGGTGGTGCCTAGTCTTCCTGCAGTTCCCGACGCCAGGTTTTATTTTTTAGGAAGTCCTTAGTATTTGCTTCCCTTTCCCAATGTTCGGTCTATATTTCCTCCTCACTAGTAAATTTAATTTTATCTATTTTAGTTTAAATTGTGTATCTCTCAACGTGGCACCTATCACTGTATAAAACATCACATTGCTCTGCAGGCGCATAGTAACAATTAGGCCCTGCTTGTCCCAGGCCTTACCACGCTCAGGACTTCAGCTGCTTTAGCGGCCGAGAAGTCACTTTCAACTCCTCATACTCTAGCTCCAGTCACGTCTGCTCTGGGAAACTTCTTTGTTCATTCATTTGATCATTTACTTCTCTTCAATTACTCTGTACCTCCTAAAACTCCTACTAGCTGAGTCTTCTGAGCTTCTCTTCTTCCATCCCTTTTTAAAAAAAATGTTTCCTCAGACATTTCCTCATCTTTACCTTCCCCCTTCCTATTGAAACTTTTACTTCTGCCCCTTATACTTTAAATTCCCAGTTTTTTTCCTCTTAGAATGTCCTCTTCTTAATGTCTTTCTGCTGTGTTTTGTGGTTTCAATTTGTTTCAATGTGTTTACTCTTTGTTCTGTTCTCTGAGTTCTTTTTCCAGTGTGTTTGTTTCAACCCCTACTCTTTCCACTGGACGCTTCCCTCAAAGGTCTGATAGACTTTGCTCCTCTTGTCGGATTTTAAAGTGAGGCACTAAAGTAAAGAAAGCACGAATGGGAAAAACACTACAGCTCTGATGAGTTCCATATGCACAGCGGGACCGTTGGACGGGGAGCTGCACCATACAGGATCCAACCACTGTTCTGAAGGGACCTCTCAGGGTTAATGTCTATAGCAACTGTGATGAGAGAAGAACCCCTCAGACCCCCCGTGACAGGCAGAAAGACAGGTTGCAAGTGTTCCAAGAGCAGACAGGGGCAGAGCACTGGAGAGCTCAGCATTCCATATGTACATTTTCACTTCATCCCCCTCCTTTCTAACATTCTGCCGCACTCTTACCCCCACTGGTATCCCCAAGTCATCTCTGAGGAAAATTCTCTAACCTACTTCTAGCGAGTGAGGGGTTGGGGCTTCATTTCTTTCTAAAGCGCTTTGTTTACTGTCGCTGCCCATACTCCCACCCTTCCAGATGCCTAAGGAGCTTCTAGGTCCTGAGCCTCTCCACTGCTGGGGTGTGAACTGCTCTGTGCCTTATTGTTTTCCCTGCTGCGGGCTCAAGTCCGTTTGGGGGCCTCTGCTAGGCCGGTTGCTCCCTGGACGTAAGCATTGCAGCTACCAAATTCTTGCTGCTACTTTTCTCTGCTGTTATCTTCTTTCTTGCTCCCTGCCTGTTTGTTTTGGCGCCTTCTTAGCACGATTTCAGGGGGTCTGCAGTGAAGGCCTAGACAAATACATATGTTTAATTCATTATGCATACCCGAAAGCCTCAGTAGGAAATTTAGATTTGATTTTTTACGCCTATTAGCCTGAGACCCATCTTGACTAGGCAGGAACCTCGTCAACCTGGCCCATTCTACAGTCTTATTGATGAAGAACAGAGGTGTCCTCTGGTTCCTCTTTGTGTTTCTTTCTCATTCTATTGTATTTCTTATTATTGATTTTTAAATGATTAAAATTTTTTGAAGATAGTTCTACTGGTTCCTCTTGTCTAATGTTATTTGTATGGAGATCTATCCAATCTGTCATGCAACTACTCCAATCCTGAATAAGTAATGCTCTAATGCTTCCTACTGTGGTTCACAATTTTTATGAAAAGGCTTGTGTTCAAGAATTTGAATATTTTAAACATGGTAATGTATGTTAATACTGTGCCTGTTCATATCTGTGTTGTCCCTTACTAATAATATATGGAAAAACATCTATATGAGCATGCTGCTGCTCTGGACCGAAGTAAAACAGTGTCCTGCAACATTCTTATGCAGTCATTATCTGTGTCACCAGCAATGAGTGGGTGCACGTGACACCGGATTAGGCCTGTGATAAAGACTCTGTTTGATGACTGGCAGTGGGAGGAGGGGTGTGGGAGGGAGATGTGGGGGTCAAGGTGAATAACTAGAATAAAATAACTAAAAACCTAAAATGAGAATTAATTAAACTCCCTTTATTACTATTATTTGGGTCCTCATGATACCACCTACAATGTTTAGAATGAGCCACCACAAGTGGTATAATCGCACTTGTGGCCCTGGCTATACCACTAAGGGTTTTTGCACTGCCGGAAGCTAGGAAAATCAGAGTAAACCCTTATGAGAGGCCACTGCTTTCTCCTTGTGGTGCCTCCACCCTGCAGAAGGAGGTTTGACTATTGAGGATGGAAGTGCCAATTACGCAAGTGAGCAATACCCACTTATCCAGCTATAGATGTCTTCGATCCAGGGCACAGTACTAGAGGTCTCTGGGACAAAAAAAGGACTGGCCTTTCTTCTCAGGAAGCCTTTAGTTGTAGGCAATGTAGGGTGAGCTTCCAACTGGTAGGATGGGTTTAACAGAGGGAGAATTTAGAATACGTGGCAAGGACAGGCCTGGGGTAGTCTTGCTGCATGTTGCGTGTCAGCCTCAGGATTTAGTACGTGGTGTGATTTTTTGCCTACTACACGTCTTCACTTCCCTGGAAAGTGTGGAGCCTGGTCTGTTCATCTTTGTCTCCACAGCAACTTGCACAGTGTCTGGCATATTCTATAACATTTATTGAGTGAAAGGAGTGAGTGAATTCATGGGAGAGTGGGAGTCACTGGCTGGATCGCAGATAACATGGAGGAAACATGCAAACCAAGGATGAAGTAGGGAAGAGGAGTTCTGAAATAACCTTGCTGGGACCCAGGACTCTGTGAGCAAGCAATGGGAGACAAACTCAGACTTGAGGGCTGGAGCCAGATTGTTGAAAAGCTTGGAAACCAATCCATAGAGTTTGGACTTTAACCTTTAGGAAGGGCAAGCTTTGGCATATTTAGTGTAGGAAAGGGATCTGATGCAAGCAGGACATTAGAAAGATTAACTCCTCTACCCCAAGCAGAAAGAACTGGTTGGGGAGAAGACCAGAGCTGATGGTTAGGGGGCTGCTACCAAATCCAGTCAAGAAATGCAGATGACCTGGATAGAGTGGTTCATGGTAGGACAGGAGAGGCAGAAATAGATGCAATAAAGTAAAATATATAAGAATAGTCATCTATTAAAATTAAATCCTAAAATAATGTTCTATGGATGAACCATGCTAGGAGATTTTGTTATCTCACTGTCTATTGCAGTTTTTTGCTTTTTTTTTCTTTTATCATACGGCTACTTGTTCTGAGCACACATTTCACTGAAAACTAGGAGATGTGAAAGGCAACTAGATAAGAATGCCCCAACCCAAAACATTCAGAGGCCGGAACAAGGGCAGGGGTCCCAGGAAGCGGTGCTACCTGCAGCCTTCCACCCTCGCCTGAGAGCCACCCTGCAAATCACAGGGAATTCGACTTTCTCCGAGGACTGAGGGCTGTGCCTGACCATGGGGTGGCCATAGCAGGGCAGCCACTTCCTGCCTTCTCATAAACCACTGCAGTCCTCTTTTTTTACGGACTTAATCAAATCAGGTACTTAGAAAATCACTGTATTCTCAGCCCTTAAACTGACAAATGGGTCCTGATGCATCTAGGATGAGAGCAACACGTCTGTGACCTGAAGGAACCGAGTTACTTTCCCTCCCTGCTTCCTGCCTCCCCCGTCTCCCTCCTCCCTCTCACTCCAATCCCGGTTTTCATAAGCCTTCTGTTGCTGTTGTGTGTGACACCCACGACTGAATTCAGGGCCTTTGCACTGAGCTACGTCCCTAGTCCTCTTGTTTTTGAGACAGGGTCTAAGCTGCTAAATTGCCTAGGCTGTGTTTACATTTTTGCAATCCTCCTGCCTCAGCCTCCCAGAGTGCTGGGATTATAGGCATGTGCTACAGCCCCCTACTGCATAAACACTTTTAGTGCTCAGCTTTAGGTTTGTGGGCAACGAAATAGTTAAGATTTGAGATCATAACCATTGTGAGAAAAGCTTTTGGCCCAGGGATTATTATGTTCACTATAAGCACAACCAAAAACCTACAGGCATATTTCTATAGAGGAAAAGACATAATAGGTATAGGGGAGTGGTGGCAAACCTATGGTACATGTGTTATTATGTTCTTCTTTTAAGGCAAAGATGTTAATGTGTGAATTTTTTTTTCTAAACTAAAACCTCAGTATTCAGGTTTAACTGCAGTGCTGGCACTTTGCGATAAATAAGTGGGTTCTGGGCTGCAGCGTGGCGCTCATCTCTAAAGCTTTGCCATCACTGGTGTACAGGGTAACACTGACATCTTTATACTTGCACTAAAATCCTCCTTGATTAATTTTTCTAAAGCGAACCCATAAAACGGTACAAAATTTAATACTGTATCTTGGTCCTAAATTCAAAGCTGATCCTGCATCTTTAATATTCTGTGTTCTTTATTCACCCAAATGATTGGAGGTGGCCTTAAATTTCAGAACATAAGTAGTGCTTCATGACTTCTTGATCAGGTTAAATAAATAATATCTATATTCCCCAAATTTAACACAGTGTGTTGTTAAATGAGGAACAGAATGAGCTATTATTCTTTGTATCTGAAGATACCTCGGCTCACGGTGATCACTGATCATGTGTGCAAACTACGAAGATGTCGATGGCCTGCCTTTCCCCACGCTGTCATCAAAGGAGGTTTGGCTAATTTTCAACCCAGCCTCAAGATCCTGCTTTCCGTCTTCGCTTAATAACACTGTCACAGCAGCACGACCACCGGTGGTAACTGTAACGAGGGTGCCATCAACAAGAATACAATAGGAGCCCTAACAACAGATATTTATGTTGAATGTTTTACCAAACCCTATGAAGTGAACAAGGATATTAATAACCCTGTTTCTGAGCACTGGAACCAAGATGGTGTGGCTTTTTTTTTTTTACTTTCATCCAGTATATTTAAATTAAAAGTGAAAAGCACCCATTTCATTTGTCTTACCTATTAGTAAAATAACATCTTTGCATTATTCAAATTCCAGCATCAGTAGCTGACTGGTTGTTTTCTCTTTGCCTCAATCTCCAAATGATCCCTCTCAGGTGATGGACACCCGAACCCAAGCTACAGTTCCATTTTCCTTTCTGTTCTTTCATATGGATTTTTAATGGTGATTTTATTCCAAGCCTTGAACAAACATAAATACTGCATTAAAGGAAGATGAATTTATTTTGACCTTTACTGAAAAATGCACTGTGAAACAAAGCACTTAAGCATTTATAGCCTGTTAGACACTCACATTACCCACTTCCATGTAGATAAGAAAGTCCTTCCCAGCAAAAGTAATGTTCGCTAATAGAGCAGTTTTACAGAGCACTTAACTGCAAAGCCAGATATGATGTTCCTCACTATCAGTCTGTTTTGGTCGAGTTTATGCATTGCAGATCTATAGAAATTAAGGGATATCTAAAATGTTACATTCAAAAAACACAGAGGATGACATTTTTGATGGGTTTATGATGAAAATGCAGACTGTTTGTAATGAAACTCTTGGGGGCATTATTTACTGGAAATAAAATGGAGTGTTTTGTTTGGTTTCTCTTTTGACCCAGCGTCTCCCATCTGCTTCCTGTAAAAGAATTGGTGGCATTGTTTAGTAATTTCCAGGTAAAGGCGGCTTTCAATTCTGTTTCTAATTATTAACACACCCTGCCCCCTCAAAACAGACCGCTTTGTCTTTGCATGAACTGAGTATTGTATGCATTTCACTTTCACTGTGATCTTTTTTCCTTTAGTTCTAAGCCTCTGACTGCAGAGCTATTTCCTCCATCCCGATTCTTGTGTCAGAGTTGAGATGTTAAACCACAGCAACCATGAAACTTTAAAATCCCTGATGCATGATGAATGGGTGCTGGGCAAAGCAGCTTAAAATCTATGCTTTTGCTTCTCTTTAAACACTTTAAATTGACAGCGCCATAGATCAAACATTTTTACCGAGAGGAGAAGCTCCGGCAATTTAACTTAAACAAGTGCACAGTTACCGTCATCGCAAGCCCTCACCCCTCCACGATTACCCCTTCCACCTGGAGGATTGGTGCATTTCTCACTGGGAGCAAGTGGGAGAGACAGAAAGTGTGCGCGTGTGCGTGTCCACACGCAGCTACACTACAGGACAGCCTCTCGCACTCAAGGGTATTAAACCTGGGTAACTCCCCCATCCAAGTCCCGCCCAGCCTCACCCCTGGGGGGACGGCGGTGCACCCTCGGCCTGGCTTGGCTTGAGCTTGCGCCGTAGTCCCGCCTCCACGTGCCAGCGTCCAGGGGCCCCTTCTTCCTCTTCTTCCTCCTCCTCCTCCTCGGCCCCCTCACCCCGTCCTGGCGCAGCGGAGTTGGCGCGCTGCCCGTTCAGGCGTTCAGCGTCGGCTCCTCAGGGATCAGCAGGCAAAGTCACAGTCTGCACAAACAGAGCTTTCAAATTCATAAAATTCATAGGATTTTTCACAAATGAATGAACACAATTTTCTACCAATTTCCTCATTATGCAAATATGCAAAATATCAAATTTAGGCCAATTAGGGTCCTCCACAGTCCCAAATTCACCCGTTTAAGCCATAATTGCAGAAACTATCAAATAATTACGGTCGCTAATTGGAAATATTTGTGACAGATACAACAAATTCTTGCACAAATTACATTTCATTCGAGGAACCACTGCGCGCCACTGAAATTTTATCGAAGTCTAATTTAACTTACATAATGAGTTGAATTGAGTACTTGTTATCAAATTTGAGCAATTCATAGCCCCGTAATGTGGAATGATCAAATAAATTAAAAGGGAATTTATTCAATATTTTGTTGTGATCCTTTTCTCGGAACCGCTGCTATTTTGTGGGGCTTTCCTCCTCGGCGGCCGGCGGGCGGTGCGGGTGTGGAGCGGAATCCGCGTCCCCGCCCCGACCGGCCGGCGCTGTCCCGGCTTTGTTTGCCCGCCCGGGAGAGCACTTCCGGGTGACGCGAGGGCGCGTCCTAGACGGTCTGACTTCTGCGAGTGTGAACACTGGCGTGCGCGGGTGCGCGCTTGCACACACGCCCGCACACACTGCCCGCCGCGCACGACACGTGCACGCACACGCAGCCTCTCACACACTCGGACACACGCGCGCGCGCACATCGGGTCTGAGCGAGCCACGTGCAGCCGGGTGCGTGCAAGACCTGGACGCCGGGGGAGCCAAGGAGGCCGCCGCGGTGCTGGGCTCCTCCCGGCGCCCTCACGGGTTAACCGCTGGGCCAGGGCCCAAGGGCCAGTCGCCCCGCGTCCTCCCGGGCACACGCGGCGCACACGACTCGCTCAGCGTGGGGGTACCGCGCCCTCGCTCCCTGGCCTTTGTGTCAGTCCTTGGAAAGGTCCAACCCGGGGGTAATTTAATTGGCCTCTACCCAGGCGTCTAGGTGACCCCGCCGCGCGCTTCAACGCCCGGTCTGCACGCGAACCCGCGCTGGGGACAAACCCGCTCGTGGCCAGCATCGCCCTGTCCCGAAGGTCAGCCTCGCCGACAGGGCATTCGTTTTCCCTTATGCCGGTGCACACACACTCACTAGCACATTTTTCCCCCAACTGCCTTTGGCCTGCTTGGCGGGTTATAAATGTCTCCTTCTCCCTGTGATTTGTTTAATCCGTGGAAATGGTGCTGGCCCTATGTAAACAAGCCAAGTGCGGAATGAAGGCAGTCACCCATGCGTGGCCAGCCTGCCTATTTGTCAGAAAACCTTCATAAATACTGAGCCGGGGCTGGGCAAGGATGTGATGTCTCCATTTTTGCCAGGAAAGGGCACGAGGAAGACAAAGCGAGGCACGGCAGCGTGTAACCTTTAAGGGACAGATTGTCTGGGAGCTCCAGGCCGGGCCTCTTTGGGCTAATTCCGCGCGGGAGGATGACGGATGCCGGGCGCACAGCGCAGCGGCGGTTTGCCGAGAGGGAGAGGGAGACGGGGCCGAGTGTTTTTATATCGGGGAGCATCAACGATTGTCACCTTGCCCCAGGCTTGGCCCAGGAGACCCAGGCCTTACAGCAGGGGGAATTTGCCCTGGAGAATCGAGGATCCCGGCCACCTGCAGGCTCCACGAGCGCCACCCTTTCCAGTAACTGTTCGGATAGGTCATTTCCAGCTTCACTTGGGTTCATACAGAGCCAACTCTCTGATGCCCGGGAGGGAGGCGACTGGGCAAGTGTGGCGCCCTCATCTTGGTTTGTGGATGTGTGACCCTGCCTGCAAACCCGCGCTCCTCTCCCTCTCCCTCTCCCTCTCTCTTCCCCCTAACCCTGGACGTGTGACCCAGCTTGCAAACCTGTGCTTCTATCTCTCTCTTCTCCCCAAAAAGAACAATGCATATGTGGCTAATTACATACTCCTACAAAAGCAGTAATTACCGCCTGTAATTATCATGGTCTTTATTTAGAAAAAATGTGAGGAAATGTTGAGTATTAAAACATGAAAGCAGCTATTAATCAAACCTTTACACCTTCTTTAACTCAGGCGTAATGGTGGGTGTTATCATAAATCTACTCTGATAGTAACACAAGAATAATGGGTTCAGTAATGATAGCGATGATGATCATAATGATTTTAACCAACAAAGAATGGTGTAGATTTATTGCTAATAATGTGGTACAGGAACCTCTTTCATTAAAATTACCTATGTGTGTTCTCCTCGCTGGGGGAACCTGGGTGTGGAGTGTTTGTTGCCACCTTTCTATGTAGCCGAAGGAATATTAAAGCTGCCTGTTGACCTCCCTCTACAAAACCTTTACCTGAGTCCCCATCCATCTGACCCAAGGTCCTGCCCCTGCCCCTTAGAAGGATCTAGAACATCCAGAAGCTGCTGGATTGGTGGTGCCCACTCCACAAGAGAGAGCTGGGTTGGGGCAGAGAGGATGCAGAAGGCCTTGGGTCTGCAGAGCAAGCAGTTTTCTGGGGCAGGTCTCCACTCCTCCAGCTCCTGAGCTCCGGAGGTCACTGCTGGGGAGTGAGGGCAGGCTCCAGGAAGGGGCCTGGGTGGTCTGGGCTTCCACTGACTGTGGAATGGGGAGGGAGACCCTGGGGTGCTGTCCTCAGGACTCAGGCAGCTTTAAAACCTGACTTCTTCTGGGGGCTGGATTTAGAGGCCCTTAACTACACTGAGGGGTAAGTGCCTCAGGGAATAGTAAGGAAATACAATAAACAGAGGATGTTCACTTCACCTGAATGTGCCCTTGTCTTTAAATGAAATTAACTTGGCATTTGTCCTTTGCAAAACATTTTAGAAATTCTTACTGGAAAACCACGGTTTAATGTTACTATAGGAAATGTGATTCACTAAACTTCATCACAGACCCTAATCTGGGGTCTCCACTTTAGTGGAGGAAAAACATCAGGAGTTCAGATTCCTAATTTTGCTGCTGAAGTTTTAGATCAAAGCAAATTCTCCAATGCAAATTATAAACCCTCAAAGCTTATATAGCTTTAGGAAAAGGAAGTTCTGTAGGCCTGAAATCCCAAAGATCAGTCAGAAAACTGAATACCCTAATAACCTTGCCCATGAAAAAGCATAAATAAAGCTGTACTCAAAATCCTGCAGATGTATCTAGTGGTTTTCAGATCCTAGTCAGACTACGTTTTCTAATGCCACCCTTTCAATTAGCTGTAAAATCCTGTCAGTTATGGAGTATTGAATGCAGTGGTGACATAATTAGAACTTATACATAATAAATAATACATCTGTAGTATTTTAAACTCCACTACCAGTTATGAGATCAGTGTGTGGGCCAATTAACTACAGAGGCTTTTTAAAAACTAGGACACTATAAACACACTGGTTTTAAATGTCCTAATTAGTGGCTTGCTCATTAATTAACTTTCTGATTAATTGTGTAGCAATCTAATTTGTAGATGAGCCACTTAAAGAGTGATACCTTGTAATTCTTTCTTCTGTCTTTGAAATTCTCCCGTAAAATGTGATTTTGTATCCAGATGGCCTCTTCCTTGTGGAAATTCTCCCTGAAAAGATGCTGTGCAGGTGGTCTAGAACTAAATTTCCCTTACTCCATCTTTTATCAGGTGGGACAGGATGGCTGGAGGCAGAGAGTGCAGGAAGAAGGGCAGGAGTGGGGAGCTCTGCAAATACTAGGAGGAAGTAAATAAAGCCCCAAACCCCACTCTGCACATCAGAGCCTGGAAATATGTGTGAGAGAGACAGAGAGAGGGAGAAAGCACTTATGCATGACTTTTATCAAAACCAATTCTCAAGTCCAAAAACCATTTTAGGGGCAAAGAAATAATTTTTAAAGAAAACTTGCGGTGGCCTCCACACCCCTATCATGGACTAGCCCAGGGGATAATTAACACGGTAGACAAAGGCCTAGTGGCCAGTTTCAATAGAAGCTGTCCTGCACTGGAACATCCTGGGGCTGTTGTATTAGCATCAGAAAGGGCTCTGGATCCTGCTTCCACCAGAGCTATTGTTGCCTGGGTGTGTTACGGTCCCATCCTGCAGAAAGCCTTTAGCCCTGATGGCAGATGATTCTCTAAGTGAATAGAGATGAAGGCAGGGATATTAAGTGACTCTATAAAACATCCCGGACACAATTGTGTGATTGATGGAGGACAAAGTGGGAACAGCAGGACACAGGATCCTGGGAGAAGCAGGCTTGTCAATTCGAGAAACATCTCTGGAAACAGCTTCTCCTGGAGGAGTTTGCAGTCTATTTGTATGAGTAATCAGCTGGGCCCCCTCTCTGTCAGCCCTGTTTACTCACTGATTTTCTCAACAAGACAACCATTGACACTGGATGGATGGGGCTAATCTGGCGCAGAACTGGCGGCTTCGCAGAGGCTACAGGTCGAAAATAGAGCGCGGTGCCAGCTTCACCTCGCCTAATCTAGCGGCTAATATTTATTAGAGCCAATTTATACCGCTGCTCTCTCAAAGAGCAAGGAAGGCCTGGGTGCAATTAATAACATGGGCAATAACCACAGACAAACAAATAAATAAGGGTTTGTGAACTGTTTGGTTGGTTTTAAGGGAGAGTGGGCAGGGGGACAGGGTTGGGCTCGCCACCTGGAGCCGAAAGGAGAGGCCGCACAGGTAGTCGAGAAGCCCCTGAAGAGGGCTTTTTCCCCGGGCCCGTCATCCGGGCTCAGAGCAACAACCTGGCTGCGAAGTGGCGTTGGAACCTGCACAAATGCATGTAATTCCACCCTGCGTCCGACAGGACCCGCACACAGACACTTGCACTCTCGGGCAGAGTGCGCGCGCACACTCCTGCGGTAAACATCCAGGCTGTGCGCGTCCTCGCCCGGGCGGTGGGAAACCCAGATGGCCCACCGGCGCTGCGCTGCACTCGGAAGCCAGGCCTTGCAGCCCCCGAGTAGGGGGTTGCCGGCCGTCTGGGAGCCAGGAACTAGGGGGCGGGGGAGAGGAGACAATGGGAATGGGGTATGAAGCAGAAAGACCCAAAGGGCTTCCTCGGAAATCTACGCCGTTAGTACTTGCGGCCTGTTGTGTTCGAATGTTCACCATGATCTTGTCGACCACGCTGCAGGGAAACAGTACGCGCGCCGGCGGATGCGAGCTGGAGCCCGGGTGGGGATCCAGTCGCTACTCGCTCTAGCGCAAAGAGCGAAAACAAAAGCATTGTTCCTAACTGGGCGCGGTGCGACAGGGTCTGCTCGCCAGCACTGACCTCGCCGCGCCCGGGCCTGCAGACCCCAGGCTGCGAGAGAGAAGGCCCTTTGCCCTCGCGGCCCGGCCTCCCCACTCGCCCTTCCCGACCCCCTCTGAGCCAGCGGGCGCCTGCGCCTTGCTAATTGCTCGGCTCCCTTCATGCACACATCTCCACTAATTTTACATTTCTCATTCTGCGGGTAGCTGGAAAGCGGCTCAGGGAATACGGTTCCTTCTCTTAGCTACCGCATGAATACAGTGAGTGGTGGCCGTCCAGGCCTCCCTGGCCGGGGGGTTTGGTAAATTAGCAGCTTGGCTGTATAATCAGGCATTCGCCATTGAGGCCACAGTGCTGCACCCGTTAACCAGGTGAGATTTCATCATCTAATGGGTTGGGAGGTGTGACCGAGCTGCTAAGTTGGCAATTAAATTTCACAAATACCACTCGATTGTATGAATCTATCTATCTGTATATCTATATATATATGTATCTCAGAGCAACTTTACTCCCGGCTAGAAGGGGGGAGGCAGCCCTTCCCAAAATGTACACACTCAGGGAAATGCCTTTGTGAAACGCATGAAATAACATAAAGTGATTTGGTATCTAAACATAAGATTTGAATTCCATTATCCTATAAGATAGACTCCATGGTTACCTGCAGTTCAGAGAGTGCCAGCCAGCTCCTCCATAGGCAGGAAAGGACTCTGTATAGTATATATCATATTAGATCATGTCTAATCCAGGACAGAAAATCTGGGAAATAATAGAGATTTATCCCTTTGGACCTATTGTTTAGATTTATTGTTGCACTAAGGATTGGAATCAAAGAGAAAAGGGCAAACACTCTGGTAAAAGGTTATTTCCAGCCCGCAGGAGCTGGCAAGAGCGAGCCCCCCTGGGCCTTTGTGCCCTGGAGCCCCAGCCCTCCACCTTGTTCTTTAAGAGGTAGTCCTGCTAGTGAGAGCTGCTACTGAAATACTTGGTGGCAATTAGGAGACCCTGCTTGGATTTTCTTCCTAAAAACGGAATCTCTTCCTTCGCTGGTTAAGAATTCCCTGTCTGTAGGTATATGGGATAAGTATGCGGTATCTACGAGAGAGAAACAGTGCATGACCTCGTAGATGTTCTTAAGTGTTAAACACCTAACCGGAAACATAACAGAAAATATTATTAGCTTTATCTGCTGACACCAGGTATGCAGGTTAAAGTATTTTTCATTTAATTTGATAGTGACCAAAGCACTTGATGATTTATTGATCAAATAGAAATCAGGCGCAAGACAACAACTCTACTTAATTCTCAGTTACACGATTAAAAAGTGAGGTCCTCTCTCTCTCAATTTGCTCAATAAGTTATATGTTATGTAAAGAATGAAGAGAGGACAGTTCTTCTGACTTATAAATCTCCCCTTCGGCTAATATGAATGACTACGGGGCACGTGAACCTCCACTGAACTGTAAACACTGTTTTAATGGACAGTAATGGCCCTATGATTTTTAGCTATTGTTCCAAAATGACTACCATGTTTATTGCGGTCATTAAAAATGAATTAAAGAGTTATGAAACTCCTCAATAATGAGGACGCGTGCAGTTTATAAGGGGCGATTGTCTTCTCCCCACCTCACTCTGAGGCCCATGCCTGCCTTGGTGGTCCCGGCTGTGGGACATCCTCCAGGGGCACCGGTTTGGGGCACCGGTTTGGGGAACTGAGGCGGACAGAGCCTTTCCCTTGGGTACAAAGACAGGGGCCAAGGGGCCTGCAGAAGGCTGGGGAGCGGCGGGGCTGGGAGCCGGGAGGTAGAGGTTGGCGGCGGAGGCTGCGGGACGGTGGGTGGAGAGCGCCGGGACAGGGGGCAAGGAGCAGGGGACAGGGGCAGGGGGACAGGGCAACGGCGTCCGCACTCGCACCCCGCGGACACAGCTCGGCCAGGCCAGCGCCGCTGGGTCCCCGGCTGGAGCCGCACGTTTCTCTTCGCATTAGCAAAGCCCAAAGTCATCCAGTTTGCGCTAATCACCACAATTAGTCCTGAATTATCACCGGACTCTGACAGACGTTCCTTGTAACTCTCTTTTATTTCCAACAGCCCTAATCAGCCGCTCTCATTACAAACGCTGATTAAACTGCAAATTATCCAGCAGCGGCCCTGTTCCCGTCTACCAGCAGCTCGTTCAATATCAATTAAGGCGAGCGCCGCGCCTGCAGCCTGCGAGCGCTTCCAACCGCCTGATAGTGGCACTTATTAGTTTGGAAAACTAGGAAAATACTAATAATCAACAACCAAGGGGAAAGCGGAGCCAACCAAACAAAAGGACGGCGGGGCGCAGCCGGGGACAGGAGCTTGCCGCGAGCCCAGGTGGGCGCCAGGCCGAGGGTCCCCGGGGTGCCCTGTCGGGGTGCCCTGTCGGGGTGCCCTGCCCGGCCGGTGCTCGGGGTGCCCTTGCCGGGCGCGGTTCGCTGAGGCGATGCCTTGGGCTCACTGAGAACACTTCTTCAAAGACTCCAAATATTTGGGAATTTAAAATAAAATCAACTTCCAGAGCCGTCCTACTGAAATCCGTTTCCAACAAGCTGTTGAGTTTGAAGCTTAAAAAACATTGGCCTCAACCCGCACATAAAATGAGAGCTGATGGCGGTTGATTTTATTTACCTATTCTCTCAAATTAGATTTCCCAGCCAAGCCGGCCGGGGCGGCGAGGTGGGGCCCCTCCCCCACGCGGACCGAGGTGCGAGGACAAAAGCCGCCTTTGTCCTTCGCGCTCCCTCCAGCGTTCGCCCCTTCTCTCCTCTCCCCTCTCTTCTTCCCGCCCCCGCTCCCCTCTAACGGGCAGCTTCAGTCCGGAGAAACTGGTTCCACTCCTTCAAGGAAGCCTGGATTCCCCCGGGACTCAGCTAAGGGGAGGACACAGGGGCCGCGTGGCTCCTAGGTGGCTGAGACCCCTCAGACCTCGCTGCAAGGCCTGTGTCCACGCCTCCGCCCCACAGGCAAGGGCCACCCTCACGGCTGTTTCTTCCCATCGCATGGAACTACCCCCGCTCCAAAATTAGAGGAGAAGGACCACGACTCACGAAAGCTGGAGAAAGGAGTTAGCCGGTTGCTCCTTCCTATCTAGGATTAAACAGGGCGTGTGCCTGAGGATTTACATATCATTAGGAATGTGTGTGTGTTTATTGTACCAAAAACTGACCATTCACTGATAGGCCGCCATCAGAGACTGGTTAATATGATGAAGCTCACCACACTTTGTTCAACCAGAAGCCTGAGTTTAAGTTTTTGTCCCTTAAACTTGGAAAAGGTTAGTTATGCTCACATCTTAGAAGACATAAAAAGAGCTGTTTTGCTTCTTAATCTCCATATGGCTGGTAGGGTTTTTCTTTTTGCATTGACTGCTGGGAAGCTCAGATCTAACTCCCATGCTTAGTGTGATACCTATCTTTGTGTAGAATTACTGTCTCTCCTTATTTCACCCTGTATTTTTCCTGATCTTTGTTGAAAACAACAGTGTTACCTGGGAATTTGCTGCTTTGTGTTATCTGGTTTGCTTTGGGAAGAATAAAATTTCCATATTAGTCTCATTCTATGTATTTTTGACAGTTTCTATTTTTATTTTTGTTTTTGAGACACAGTCTCACTAGGTAGCCCAGGCCAGCCTCAAACTCACATCGATCCTCAAGCACTGGGATCATAGGCATGTGCCACCACGCCCAGCTTCTTATGGTTTATCTTCCAGATTGTGGTAGAAAATCCTTTGATTTAATGAATATTTTGTTCTTTCTCACCACTGTTGGTGATACCAGCTCTTTTCTCTGCATATTCACAACCACCGCTCTAGTTTAAGACTTCATCATCTACCTGAATTTCTGAGGCAGGTCCTGAGCAGGCAAATGAGGCCTTCATCTGTCCCAGCCAGTCCTGTGATCTGAAAACACCCTGTTCTCCAACTTTGGCTCAAACAGCATTTTGTTCTCTGACTCACTCCTCATCTTTTATTTACATCTCTTGAAACTCAAATTCTCTTCTGAAGCTAATTTTCATCTGTCGTTACATGGGTTTATGTGGTCTCAAACTTATCCTAATTAAAAATGTGTCACTGAGGATTTGCTATGTATGAGGCATTTCCTAAGCTCTTATTTTCTCATTGGACCTCTAAGCAATCCTGTGATCTAGGTATTATTATACTGCTATCCACAGATAAAGTTTAGAAAGTAACAGCTTAAAATTCTAAAACCAATCAGAAACCAAACGTGGGTTCTACCTTTTTTGAGTATTTGGCCTCCCCACTCTCTAAGGAAGGAACTATGCTTTCTGCTTTATTTCCTCTTCTATTTAATTTAGAAGAAAATCAGAAAAAAATATATGTGAAGTACCTGGTTTTAAAAGTGTACAAGTCCCATTTAGGATTTGGATCTTAAGTGTTTCGCCAAAAGCTCACATGTCAAAGGTTGGTCCACATTGAATGGTGCTACTGGGAGATGGTAGGAGCTAGGCAGTGGGGTATAGTGGGAGAAGTTGGGTCACTGGTGTGTGACCTGGAAGGGGACATTGGACCACAGTTCTTTCCTTGGCCCCACTGCCTGATGTGCAGTGATGTGGCACTTTGTCACAACACAAGCCCAAAGTGATGGGACCAAGTGACCATGGAAACCTCCAATGGTGAGCCTCCTTTTAAGTTGTTTATCTCAGATGTTTTGTCACAGGGGTTCAGTTTGAACACAGTTCCCCCAAACACACACACATACAGACATACACACAAGTGCTCTTGAGGAGCATGACTTTGATAATGACATTTTCTACTCCAAAATCTCAGTAAACGTAATCCCTGAATTATCCATTTTCTCACTGTAAAAGAAAAGTATATCTCTGCTTTCTTTTACCGTTTATCCACTCTAACCTAGTTGTTGCTAATGGCTGTCAGTCCTGAAGGCTTCCCTTCTATGAGGCAATACCCCAGGCACCACGTGACAAAAATGTATTGGTGAAACCATTTGAACCCCTGCCCAGAGCATCCTGAAAGTCAGTATTCCTAAGTAAGTTTCTCATGTGAGACTTGCTCAAAAAGCAAGATGAGGAAAGCCATCAAGAACACTTTCAAATAAAGGCAGGCATGTATGAGTTTATACATTTTCTGTGGAGGCTGAAAACATTTCCTCAATCGGCTTAACAATATTGGTAAGGGTAGAGTTTTTCCTAAATGTCCTATGACACAGATTAAAGCCCTACTCTTGATGACCAAGGCTTTATTTTGGATATTTTAAAATCTAATTTTATGTTCTGTCCTGAAATCTTGAAAAATTACTTCCCATCATGACATTTTAAAATTACTTTTATCTGTGAAACTGGAGAATAAAGATGCTTTTAGCAATAAAATATAGTACAAGATAGGGCCCATGTTTAAAAATACTGCTGACAAAGACACATTTGAAGAAAAAAATGGAAAGAACGCTACTGCCGGCAGCGGAGTTGATCCTCCTTGTCGGAACCTTTGGTGTGCTGATGCCTAAGAGGCCATTTCTACTTGCATGGTACAGTTAGAGGTTACTGTAACCATCTTAGCAGCAGACGGGAGCTCAGCTGGAACTGATAGGAGTGATCGCTGATTGATTACCTGTCTGCTTGATAGTGTGTAGTTGAGTGAGCTCGTTTCCTTTACAGGACAGAAAGATTCACAAAGTAGAAAGTGCAGGTCCTTAAATTACATGAAAATTAATGCTAAGGCCACAGTGATGAATCTCTATGCATATATATGCGCACATTAGGGTACAGACCCACTCGAATTTAAGATTAAAAAAGCATAGCTGTGAGAGTCTATATGTACAATATAGACAAAAGGATGTCATTATTAATATTACAAAAAAGAATCATTTCTTTCTTACCAGAGAAAGCCTCAAACTTCCTTAAAATCCTCATTCCTCGTTGGATTTGACACCTACTTTGATGTATAACCATTCTCTTTAAAAACAGCTTCCTGATGATTCATCTATTACTAAAGCAAGATCCCCAATGTTGTATATTTTCTCAGAATTCCATTGCCCAAATTTCTACTCAAGACTAAGAATTTTCACCTTCCTATCACATAGAGCTGGGAAAGGTACCTTTAATAACACCAGTTCTCGAGGTATCGGCTGAAATTAAAAGTGAGGATTTGCAGTAACATCATAGTGAGTAGCCTGTGTGACTGTGAAAGTAGCCTGATGTCCCCTCATTCTTTCTTTTTGGAGTGCACACAGAAAGAACTGTCCTCATGTTAGGAGGCAGTTGCATTTTTTGCAGGATTTGTCCATTTGTTGCTATGTTTCCCGAGGACAAGATAAGGGCTAGACTCAAAATGCTGCCTGCTGCCTTGCCTGGCTGCCTCACTTTGTTCTGGGAGGTCGTTTGAAAGATCTAGTTCTGTTGGTCTTTCTGGTGGGTCTTCTTATCTCTGTTCAGTGGAACAGAAGCCTGGATCTCATACCTGGTCTCTTAGGTATCTGCCGAGAAGGAGGGGGTGCAGCTCGTAGCTCAGCGCGTCTGAGCTTTGCTGCTGTCAGAATTCACTGCTATCAGTTTTGTCACCCAGAGAAAGCCACCCACCAGACCCAGCTCCCTGCAGTGACTTTGCATGACTCTAGATGCCCTAATCCTTCTGACCTTAGCACCCACTCACTATGACAAACTTTTATATCCCAGAGGTGTGGTTGGAACTGTGCATATTGTGGATTTCTTTGTGGGTCTAGTGCAAGTTACATACCCACTCCTCCCGTAAATACACACCTGTATTCACATTCACAGGGAATTTCACATACCGTTTTGGAACTTTTGTGGATACTCCCAAAAAAGAGGTGAAACCCCAGTTACAAATCTCTTAGAGACAGGCCCTTTTCCTTCAGGTTCACCCTAAGAGATCCCACCAGCATTCATATTTCCACAGAGCAGTCCCACAGAGCAAATGAGGGAACAGAGTCACATTTTCTCCAATGCCCACGGAAGCCAGGTAGGGCCACCACTTACCCCTTTTCTAATCCCTAGCTCTACATGGGCCCTGTGCTTTCTCCCCCAGGCAGCTTCACTGTCATTTGATAGAGATGCGGCTGCATTCTTACAAAGGTCCACATGGAGCCAAGAATCCTAAAAATCTGGATTAGGCTGTTTAAGGATTAGAAAAGTCACAAGACACTGAAGTTCCAGAGGAAATTTGGGAGCTAAGGTTCAGAGAATGGGATATAACTATCTGATAACCCCAGAAAAACTGGAAAGGACAAGAAAATCAAGATGGCAACCAGCAGCAATGAACAGATTTTACTTAGAGATCTTCTTTTCTTATAATGTATTATTGTAAATACATGTTTGAAAATATGTTTTTGACATTATGAAATAGGAAGAAAATGTTCACATTGGAAGGAGAGCAAGGGAGGAAGGAGGGGGAAAGGAAGGAAGGAAGGAAGGAAGGAAGGAAGGAAGGAAGGGAAAAATGAGAAAAGAAGGATAAAATTGAAATAAGACTTTTGTAAATAAGGAAGGGAAGAGGGGTTGAAGGGAGAGGAGGGAAGCCGGGGGAAAGGGATCTAGTTATATCATGTACAGGTGCAAACTCCCTATGATGAATGTGATCATTATGTATACCTAAAATGTACCAATAAACTTAACTACTAAAACCCAAAACAAAACATGTTCTTGAATAGATCCTGAGTTTGAAAACTTATTATATTATTAACAGTAAATAAATGAATAATCTCTTAATAAGAATTCTTCACGTTTAATGTGTTTTAAAATAAATTTTCCTTACCCCCTGGTCTCTCTCAGTTCCTTTTCCTTCTCCATCTCTAGCAGCAGCAAGCAGAGGTAATTCAAATTCCTAAATGTCAGTAAGCAGATGTACAAGCCAGTTGCTATGGTGCAAATCTAAAATGTTTCCCACAGTCTCAAGTGCTTGGAAGCTGACTGGACATGGGTGTAGGCTCAGCAGTGGATTCGTCCTTGGAGGAATTAAGCAGTGAGTGTGCTGTCGAGAGAGGCTCATGGGGAGTGAGCTGGTAGGAGCGTTCCTGTCTCCAGTTTTCCTGTCGCCATGGTCCAAACAGGTGTCTCCACCCAGCACCCTCCTCCATGCGGCTTCTGCCTTCAGCCAGCCCACCGTGCACTGAACCTGAGCGAGCACAAACCTGTCCTCCTTGAAGTGGTGGGGATTGGGCGTCTTGTCCCAGTGACAGGAAAGTGACCAAGATACAAGTCAAACTAAAATAGTTGAAAGAAACAAATGAATTGGATTCCAGGGACTTTGTTTTTTGCAAGTAGAGCTTCCTACCTCCACACTGAGTCCCCTGTGCTGTTAGGCCAGTTTTGAGTCCAAGCTCCGGTCTTGCTCACAGGATTTCTCTTTTCCTAAGGTACACGCCACATCCTTTGTATCTAGTCCACTCACCCACTGCTCTCAGATTTGGCTCTCTTCCTCTTCTCTGTGGAGTTTTCAGGGAGCAAGTCCTGCCCCTACGGCTACAGTCCTGTTATTCGTTCAAGAAATTTGGAAAGAAAAAGTAAAAGAAAGAAATGTGTGTACCTAGTATGTGTGGGACACTGTTCTAGCCCTAAGATTCTGACAGTGAACCACACAATGCTTCTGCTGACCTCATGGTGGTGTGCTCATATTTGGTAAAAGAGAATGAACAAAAGAAATAAACAAACAGAAAAGATAATGTCAGACATTGTGAAAGCCTAAAAGGAAAATTAAAGAGAGTGGGTTGTCAAGAAGGGGCCTAGAACATCTGAGTCAGCTCACATGGGTGGGTAGGTGAAGGTCAGGAGAGAGCACTGCAAGCAGCAGGCACCGTGGGGCAAATGCTCTAGGTGTGCTCTAAGACAGGAGGAAGCTGGGGCTGCGGCTGATGACTAAGGCAGGGAGGGACAGGAATTGAGATCAGACATGTGAGGCAGAACCTAGATCCTGGAATGCCTTGTTGGCTGTGGTGAGGCATTCAGAGATTCCAAATGCACTAGAAAGGCACTGGAGGGTTTAATAGGATGAATTTCTTTTTAAAGAATGCCTGGAGCAGGGTGAACTCTAGAGGGTCAAACAGAAGCTGGGAGATTAGTTAGGAAACCACTGCAAATAGTCTGGAGAGATGGGGGTGGTTCCACGTGAAGGTTTTGGAACACAGGGAAGTGAATGGGCTTAGGATTTATTTCAGAGGGAAATGGCAGGGTCGCTGATGGATGAGCTGGAGCGGGTGGAGGAAAAAGAGACAGGATGACTTCCAGGTTCCCAGGGCTCGGTCTAGAGCCCCTGGGTAGATGCAAGTCATTTCCTGAAATGAGGAAGGACAAGTTCTGGGGAGAGCGACTGTGCCAAGAGGCAAGATGCTCGCGAGGTCACATCCTTGATGGTCATCACCTGCCTCCTTGCAGCCGCACACAGCATCTTACTTCAGGTTTCAAGTCTTTTTGCTTTATGTGTATCTGGGGCCTGTTCTCTCATGATGGACCCTGGGGTGTCTGTGGTTGCCAGACCCCCATGCTGTGCTAGTGGCCGTGACTGCGGGCCATCCATGCATGTGTGGTTAGGCCTGGCTCATCCACACAAGCACAGCCTCAGTGGGGTGTGGCTGAAGGTTACAGGCCCCCATCTTTCCTCTCTTGCTCTTGACAAATTACCCTCTTTGATCTTGGCCTCCTGGTTTGTAAAACGAATGAGATCATTTGTTCTCAAAGTGGAGTCCTTGAGCAGCAGCACTGATATTGCCTGAAAATTGTGAGAAATGCAGATGCTCAAGCCTCACCCCTACCCACGAACCACTGACCCAGAACCTCTGCATTGGGCCCATGGATCTGCTTTAACAAGCTCTGCAGTTGATTCTCAAACTTCATGCCAAGTCTGGAGTCACTGAACTGGATGTTCTCTAAGGTCCCTTCCAGGGCTAACATTCTATGAATCCATTATCCTTTAATCTGATCTGTGTGACTTAAGTGATTCAAAAAAATCCTTTAATCGTGTCTTAAAACCAGTTGTTTTAAGGTACAGTTTAGGCAAATGAAAGCAAATTCTCAAACAACACAATTTTTACATGGTTGTGTAGTTTCTCCACATATTTATTTAAATTCATCACTCTCCAGCTATAATACTTTTAAAGGAACTTTAATAAAAAAATCACTTGAGATTTATTACAGAGAAGTTGTACATCATTTTAGTGAATGGTTGAAAACTGCTGAACAGGTGTAATAATGCCTCTGGGATTAAATAATTGTAACAGAATTACATCTTCATAACGATAGCAAAAGAGGGAGGCAGCGTTTGCTCTCCAGCACAGACTTTACGACTGCAGGAGACAGAGGTAGTCTGAGCCATCATTTACTGCCCACTGTTCAAGAAGCCATATTGGCAAGTTGTCCACAAAATTGTAATTAGTTAGCTCTGCTCATATGCAAATTTCTCAGAGACATTTTAAAGCTGGCATAATATCTTATAATACAATTTTCTTAAACTTACATTTGTGTGATATTAGAAATTGTATAGCCAGCTGAGTGTGGTGGCTCACTCCTGTAATCCCAGCACTCGGGAGGCTGAGGCAGGAGGATCATTGAGAGTATGAGACCAGTCTGGGCTACCAAGTGAGCTCAAGACCAGGCTGAACTGCATAGTAAGACCCTGCCTCAAGAAGAGAAAAGAAAACGAAAGAAAAGAAAGAAATTGTACAGCCAGTTTAACCTGTTGGTTAATTTAACTGATTGACATAACTAGTTATTTTCATCAATTTAGTTAACATAAAACTAATGCAACTAAGACATTTGTTTGCTCTGAACATGACACAAAACTTATTTGATTGCTTTTTTATATTAGTTTCAGAGAAAATATAAAACCTAAGAAAATATCATATTTATAAGGATTCTTCATATTTGCAAAGCTCAGGAAAAAAACAACCTACAGCCCACATGTTCTCAAATTGTCCACTACAGAACAGAAATTTGGTATGTTTGTTGTTATAGAAATAGGACCACTTCTTTGAAAAGTTTTTAGAAGATTGTAAATTTCTTGCAGGTTAACTTAGGAAAAGTCAACTAATGTCTGCGTTTGCTATATGGACTAAGGATGAAAAAAGTTGACAAGAGATTTGCATTTAAAACATGTGCAAAGGTAAGTTCTTAGTAAGCAAATATGTTCGGGTTTCTCCTTTGCAGGTCTTTGGGAGAATAAAAACAGATCCTGCCTTTCTAAACCATGAGTCTGATGCTTGAGAAGACAACAAAAACTCTCAGATGTCTCTATCGTTTACTATCTCAGCACAGGCAGCACTGGTAGTTAATCCTATAAATTTCTGAGAGAAAAGTAACAAGATTTTAGGTGTGTGTTCTAGTTGATACTTAAGTTGAAAGGAAGTGAAATATTCGCAGTGCTGCACAGAGGGTTTCCACAGTTAATTGAAACATGTGAGTAAAATGAATATTACCTGTGTTTTATGTTTGCCACTGATGAGAAAACGAGAGATTGGTGTGATGTACTCATTGGCTTGTGAAGCTAAAGGTGTATGCAGAATGTCATAAATCACCTTGATGTCCCTGAGAAGGAGATTTTACCTTTGAAGCTCCGATTAATAAAAAAAGATATTTAGCTTGATAGCTCTTGGCTGCCTATGCATCTGTGTGTTCTGACACATAGCAGCTCCTGGAATAACTTTTACTTGTGGAATCAGCTGAGGGTTCATTGTCTTTAGATTAGCATATGTAAAACATCTCAGCTGGAGGCGGTAAAGAGTCAAAACAAATCATGCTACACCTGGTTTGAAGACCTGTTCTCATTTGCAGAGATTATATGAATGTGATATAAGAACACCAGATCATTTTTCCCTGGGCACAGAATTTGTTTATGGCCAGTCCAGAGAAGAAGTGGCAAAGCCACAGGCTTAGATGCATTCATCTCCCAATACCTGCTGACCTGAGATCTGCCTAGCTCCTCCTGACTGCAGCCTTTCCTCTCCCCTGAAAGCGGGAATGGAGTGAGAGGGGTGTTCAGGGTGAGGGCAGCAGGAGAAAGAACACTTGAGCTAACAGCCCTACTGGACCCTCCATCCCCATTTCCAGCAGCTGTAGCAAGCACAGAACTGCAGGACAGAATCCTAAAGATCCAAAGGAACAAACAGATCAAACCTCAGTATCCTCCATCAAACACAATGGCCTGCACTGTCTTTAGTAAGGGAAACTGAAAGAGAAGAGAGCTCACTTAGTTTGGAAGGACTAACAACAGCAACACACACACACACACACACACACACACACACACACACACAGTGGAGTGCTATTTGGCCATAAAGAAAAAAAAAATGTGAGTCATGTGTAGAAAAATGGCCGGATCTCCAGACCACAGCACTAAGTGAAATGTCACACACAGAATGTTAAATATTGTGTGGTTTCTTTGGTATGAGAGACCCAAAATATAAGTAATTTGAAGAACAAAATAAAAGCATGCTCGTGGCAGACAGAGAGGAATCTTGGCAATGGGAACAGGAGGGAGGGAGCCGGGGGAGGGGGTATACAAATGATCAGTTGCCCACACGGATATGCACCCATTTCCCAAGATGCTGTAACTGTTGTTAATCACAGCCATAGACCATTTTCCTGCCTGGGCTCATAGTGATTTCTGACTTGTCCAAAATGATGTAGTTGGTCAGTGGTGGAACCAGACTCCTCACCCAGGAAACTGTCTTCTGCACCATCATTTCCCAAAGTTTGTCTCTCAGAAAACTTAGACCCATAGGCAGTTCGCAAAACAGGTATCACAAAAACAGGATGCTATAGTCAAATAAATCTAGGAAGTTTAAAAAGTGGTAAACAGAGGTCTTGGGAGTGGAGCTCCTCAGAGTCTGTACTTGCCCTTTGGACTGTGATTTTCTGATACTGGATGCCTTATTCCTAGATGTGCTCCATGACAGAATCTTTCTGTTGAGTAAGGTGTGGGGGTTTTGGGGGCTTGGTGATTTACAGGCGCTATGGTTTTGATCTCCAGTGTGCCCTAAGGGCCCATGGATTAAAGGCTGGATCCCAAAACAGGCATTATTCAGAGGTGATAAGATCTTTTAAAGGTAGGGCCTTGTGGGAGATCTTAAAGTGCCTTAAAAGTCAAAATGAACTTTCTCTCTTGATAAGCTTATTCTTTCAGGCAATTGTTTTAGTACTGGAAAGCTGACTCTCACAATAGGGTGTCCTCTGAGAAACTTGACCTGCAGCAGCGGGGCCCGTTTGTACACAGTGCAGTGGGGAAGGCAGGCATGTGGACCCGCAGCAGCCTCATCTGCTGAGTGAAGCAGTTAGTCTAGAAGAGGGGCTCTCAGTTAGTTAGACAGGGAAATGTGATCACATGGTCGGTGGGCCCAAGCCTCACGCAAGTAAGAGAAGAGATGCAGCAGACAGGGCCCTCTGCACCCGCACTCTTGCCAGTGGCGAGCTACTTACAGTCCCTTCCAGCTTTTCCATTACTGACCTAATTACATGTGACATATGTGTATTATTTGACATACAATTCTTACAGGAATTTTTCTAACTGATAAACTTACATTATATACATATATCTATATATATAGTGATAGTCATTGAAACAGTATTGGTAATAACAAGAGATCAGAAATGGCTAAATATCTACCAATATATGTAGCCATTACAAAGAACACTTCCAGATGGAAGGTCAAATGCAAAGCAGGAATCCGTAGCACAGTCAACACTGGAATAAAATTACATAACTAGTTATATGGAATTGTCTACTGTATAGCTATACAACACTGATGTAAGAAATATAAAAGCGCATGTATGGAGCACGTTTGTTTATGTATAGAATACCTCTGAAGTGATGCTCAAGAAGAGTAACAGTGAGTGACCTGACTGTGTCAGGAATAGGGTTGTCCAAAGTCTGGACCCTTTGTACCGTTTGAATTTTGTATTGTATGCAAAATAGCTGCTCCCAGCCTGCCATAAGTGTATGCCAATCTTCATATCAAAAGATGGAATCTTTTCTTCCTCTTTCTGAGTCTGGCTCACTTGTGATACTCACTGGTGGCTTGTCCTTGGGTGGGCTCATCCCTAGCCATTAGGAGGACTTGCTGCTTGAATTTCTCCCTCTTATAAACTGGCTGCCCCGTAAGAGGCGCAGTTTCCCTGGAGGGGGTCAGGCTGGCCATGCAGGAAGAGGGAGCCTTGCGGCCCAAGCAGGTGCAGCCATCATCCCAACCGAGGAACCGGTGGGCAAGGGAAGAAGCCTATTAAACATGAACATGCAAACTGATTGTAAAGGGTCTTTCTCCATTATTTTGTATAAATGCAAGATTTGAAGCAATCTAATAAGAGAATAAAGGACGGGAGCAACAGGCAAGGGAAATAGGGAAGGGAGGGTGTCATCCGGGGGGGAAAGAGGAAAAACAGGCAAGGAAGTAGGGGCAGATGGGCCTGCTTCATGGGTCACCTTGGTCTGTCACCTCTGTGTCTCTCTGTCTGTCTGTCTCTCACACACACCCCGTTTATTCTTGTAATTGCGGGGAGAGGCGATGTAGGGCAGAGTAACTGCCCCCACCCTCTGCGTCCAAGACTGTGAAGTGAGTGTTTCCAGTTACACTGCTGGCTGCTCTTTGGGACCTGACAAAACAATAGAAAAAGAAACAAGACAAAACAGCCTAAGCAGCATAACCGCAGTATTTCAAAATAATAAGGAAGGAAAAAGGAGAAATTAGCTTGATTTTAATGAAAAGAACAAATTCTAAAATATTTCAAAGGGCTGCAGTTGTTACTTTTAAGTGCAGTACGTTTTACAAAGCTATAAATGGCTACTAATAAGTTAAATGAGGTAAGTTAATGAAAGGATTAAGATTCACAAGAGACCCATGTTATATGATTATGTATCATAAAATAGAAAGTCCTTTAACATGTTGGAATTAATTGGATGACCCAGAAATTGAAGGTATATTGACGTTTTAGTTCTCACATGGATGCTTAGTGGGCATTCAATAAGCGCATGGCAAAGGAAAGTGAAGTAGCTGGCAAAGTCCACCGCCAGTGGTCAGCTGCTCTGGGTGGAGGGTTATACCCGTCTCCCATTGTGTCAGTGGTTGTTGGGTCTTCCTCCACTCAAAAGCATGTCCAGAGCTAGGAACGGCGGCATACACCTGTAATCCCAGCACAGGAGCCCAGGCAGGAGGATGGCTGTGAGTTCAAGGCCAGCCTGTGACACATAGTGAGACCCTTTCTCGAAAAAACAAAAACAAAACAAAACAAACAAAAACGTGTATGCAAAGGTAGCTGAGAGGGGAAGATAACCTTGGATTTGTGTTTTCCTTTTTCTTTTGTAAAGCAAATCTTTTAAAACACCAGTAAAGGAATATCAACAATAATACATTTCTTGCTGAACATTGCTGTTAAGAACAGCTCCTTTAAGATATTTTCTTCAGAAAATTCCACTTCAAGTGTGAACTGCAAAGGCCTAATATGGAAAAGGATATAAACAATCAAAATTACAGGAAAAGCAATCATTTTCCAGGTCCAGCAGGAGACCTTGGAGAAGGATGTCTGCACCAAGAGGGAGGCGCACCAGATGCGGAAGTTATACCAAGTAGAACACACCTTGCTTAATATCCTGCTTGTCATGAGCCCTGCTCTGAATAGCAAGTCTTCTGAATGTGGGGTGGAAGGACATTGTCATCCTCAGCTATAGTATTAATTGGAATCTATCCAAAACATTACCTTGGGTAAGATCTGCTTCTGCAGCTCTCTTCATTCAGCAGGGACTCAAGTGAATTTCTAAGACCATAACATATCTTAGTATCAGGATCAATACTGAATTAGCAGACATGGCTAAGGATAACTAGGGGGAAATAATTAACAAAATTAAGGAGGATTTGCACCACTGGGAACCATAAAAGTTATTTTATGGGTCCATGTAAATGTAATAAAATCTCTGTCTGTGCTGCAATTTAATTTCACATCAAAAAGGTCCCCGCAGATAGCCTGTAAGATTATTTTACTAAAATTGAATATGTCTAGGCTTCCCTATTCTAAGTGAGAAAAACCTTACTCTGCTCACAAAGTTATGTTTCACACGGAGAAAGGGAATTGGTCTCATCCAATGTCGAGCATTTTCTAATGGTGGCTACTCAAAGTGGGCAATATAATTAATTTTATTAGTAATAGCACTTTATAACTGGCAAAGGCAGAACATGATAAATCAAAAGGGTGCTTCCAAGAACAGCATATACTTTTTTTCAAATACAAATCAAATATTAACCATGGCGAGATTCAAAAAGGACAATGTTTGCAGCACATTCTTTAAGTTACTGCAATACATATTTTCACAGATTTAATGAAATGTAATTTACACATCTTATAATTCACTCTTAAAGTAATTGAATGGTTTTTAGTATGTTCAGAGTTGGGAAATGATCGTTACAATAAATTTTAGATGATTTTCATCACTCCAAAGAGAAACTCTATCCCCAGTGACTTCTCCAGTCTCCTCCCACTGTGCTTCAATATCCCCAGCTCCCGCAACCACTAAAACATTTTTTTCTGTGTCTCTAGATTTGCTGATTCTGGATGTTCCATAGAAAGGGAATAAAATATGGTCTCTTGTGACTGGCTTCTTTTACTCAGCATGAGGCTTTTAAGTTTCATCCATGTTGTAGAATGGCCAGTACCTCATTTTTAATTGCCAAATAATTCTAATGGGTATATTATTTTTTATCTCTTCACCAGTTGATAGACATTTGGGTTGTTATGGTTTCTAGCTATTATGAAAAAATGATGCAATGAATAGTTATGTACAAGTTTTTGCATAGAGAAATAGTTTTATTTCTTTCGGGTGTGTACCCAGGAGTAGAGCTTTGGGGCCATCTAGCAATTTCACATTTCACATTTTGTGTTCCTGCCAGTGTGGAGGGACCGATTCCTGCACATTCCCATAGCGTTAACACTCGTATTCACATGGCAGTAGGTGCTTCCACTTCTCCATGTTTCCGCCAACTCTTGTCTGCTTGATTAAAGCACTCCGGTCGGGGCAAAGCAGTGTCTTGCTGTGGCTGTATCTACATTCTCCTAAGAACTAATGAGGCTGAGCATCTTTTTCTGTGTTTGTTGGCCACTTGTATACATGCAAAAATCACAGTTCAGGTCTTTGCCCATCTTTCTTTTTTGCTTGTTTTTTTTCTTGAGACAGGGTCTCATTATGCAGTTCAGGCTGGCCTTGAACTCATTTTGTAGCCCAGGCTGGCCTCGAACTTACAGTGATCCTCCTGCCTCAGCCTCCTGCATGCTGGGATTACAGGCATGTGCCACCACTCCCAGCATTTTGCCCATTTATAAATTGGTTTATTTTTTACTATCGAGTTGCAATTTGAATATTCCAAATACAAGTCTCTCTTAGCAGATACATGATTTGCAAATATTTTCTCCCCTTTTGTGGGTTGTTTTTCATTTCCTTGATTATATTTTCTGAGGTATAAAAGATTTTGGTTTTAATGAAGTAAAGACTGTCTGTTTCCTTTTGTCATTTGTATTTTTAGTATCAAAAAGGGCTTTGCTTATCTCCAGTTACAAGGATTACTTCTAGGTTTTCTTCTAAGTTTCACAGTTTTAGTTCTTGCTTTTATTTATTTATTTATTTTGTCTTTTTTGAGACAGGGTCTTGCTATGCAGTTCAGGCTGGCCTTGAGCTCACTTTGTAGCCCAGGCTGGTCTCGAACTCACTATGATTCTCCTGCCTCTGCCTCCTGAGTGCTAGGATTATAGGAGTGCACCACCACGCCCAGCTAGTTCTTGCTTTATAATCTAGTTTGCATTAATTTTTGTGACAGTGGAAGGAAAGAGTTCAGTCTCATCCTTTCACCTGTGGGACACTGAAGCATATTTTAAGTGATGCTCATACTCATTTTTCCTATGTTCTGAGCAACACATGCCTGTTCTCAAGAAGGAAAGAGATTGTCTTTAGTTTCCTCTCTCATAATCTGTTCTTGGATCCAACTCATGTTTAGTTTGAGTAAATAAACACCCTCTCAGCTGATGCCCAAATACATTGGCTAAAAAATATTCAACAGTTTTTGGAAGAGATGAAGATTATTAAATCATACCCAAAAATTAAATTTTGAAAGAAATGATCATTTTTCTCCTATGAAATTCACAAAGATTACAAAAACTGATTATTCTACAGTTGAACACTGACATAATTTAAAGGAGAGTTTTGTGCTGCGCTCAGAAGTGAAAATTAGTGCAATGCTTTCTAGAAAGCATTTTGGTCACATTTATCAAACGTCTCAAAATGTCCACACTATTTGATCCAACCGTTCTTCAAATGTTCTTCATAGTTTGCTGACGTGGATATAGCTATAAAGATTTTTATTCCAGTATCTTAATAATTGATTATTCCCCTGCTTTTGAAATTTTAAATTCACATAACATTTTGAGCATGTGCTTTCAACATATGTATATTTATTCATTCATGAGTTATATACACTAATATAACATGTATACTAGAGAGCACACGAATGCATAATAGACTAAAGGGTAAGGGAAAGGTGAGATAAGTAACTGAAAATAAATCCTAAGTTTATTTTATTTTCTTTCAATAAAATTATTTGAGCAACCTTTTAGTGAGAACAATGTAGCTGTCAAATCTGAAGAGATAATTGTGTCTCCTCTAGGTAAGGAGGTTTGTCAGTTGGAAAAGTGTCTGCTCTGCAATTTTGGGTGATTCAGTTGTGCCTGAGGGATCAGCATTATCTTTCAGGTGTATGCACAAGAATGTTTCACTGTTTGTCTATTTTGAGGAGCTAGTCATATTTATAAGTCTTCTTAACACGGACACACAGAAGTATTTACAGACTGAAAACCATGTAACTGGGATGCTGACTTCCCTGTTTTATTCAAGTCCTAACTTCCTTTCTGTTATTAGCTGAATATGCATCTTAATGGATTATTTTACACCCTCCTAGAGAGAATGCCTGATTTTGGAGATAAATTTCGTAACTCTAGATGTTTTAGATCCTCGGTTTTGAAACCACATCATGTTTCATATCCTGAGTCTCACACTTCTACTGACTGTCAGTTTTTCACCTGTAAAGTAGAGAAAGAACTATTGTGTTCCCTATAGAGTTATAGTAAGAATGAAACAAAATAATGTATACAGTGTTTAACATATTTGGTGTTTGATTTATATATGTAGTCCCTTTGTGTTCCTATAACCTAACACCAGGTACTGAGTAATGTGTAAAGAAAAAGGGTTTATCTGGCTTGTAGTCCCTGTGTTTGGACATCATGCTATCTGAGCAATGTGCTGCGGACGTTTGGTCCCCGGCTGCATCGCCACATGGCAGGGAAACAGAGAAGGAGAAGCCACACGCAGAGCACTAGTATTAGAGAGCAAGCTGAACTCGCTTTACAACCACCTGTGATTTTGAGAGCTAATCCAGTTCCACAAGACCTGTCCTGCCCCCAAGCATTAATCCATTCATGAGCACAGAGTTGCTATGACCCAGTTACCTCCCACCAGCCCCTACTTCATTTTACTTCCTTTTAGTACTGGGGATTGACCTCAGGGCCTCTGTGGCTAGGTTAGTTCTCTCCTGCTGAGCTACACCCCCAGACCCCTGGCCAGGCTTGCCTCAACACCGCCACCCTGGGGACCACCCTTCCAGTACATGAAACTTCAGGGGACAAACATGTGCAGACCATGCATAACATTAGATAAAGGAGAGCACAGCAATAAGGTATGACTGCAAGTTCCACAAAGGCAAGGATGAGGATCTGCCGGGCTCCCTTCACTGCCCCTGCGAGCTTGGTCCACGGTCACATTTAAAGCACTGCTTTTGAAGACCGTGGGCATGCCTGCTTTTAGTAAGATCTCAGATCCACCCTGGGTCATGCGCTGAAATAAAAGCTTAAAGGTGAATTTCCGCTGTCATCATCACTGTCCTCATTTTGCTGAGTGAGCAGAGATGGCTAGTGACGGACACAGATGGCTGCAGCAGTGGGGAGCTCCTCGGCTCTGTGCACAAGCAAGTGCACAGGACGGTGCACAGGAGAGCTTTGAGTAAATGCACAGAATGGATCCTTTAGTTATAGTGACGCTAAACACTGCTGTGCAGTGCAGGGTGTGTTTAAATGGTTTACCTTTGTCAGATGCATGCTGTAGCATTCCTTCACACCCAAAAGGCCCTGACCATCTAGGCTTTTGTGCTGGGATCCTGTGACGAGAAGGTGGCCTGAGGATTTTGTTCTAAATATATAGCGGCAGGAGAATGTGATGTTCTAATTACTGACTTATTTTAAAATCCGAGCAGAATCACAAATACAATGTAAATTCACATCTGGGAAAACATTTATCCTCATTTTATATTTTCAGCCCAAATCATATATTCAATCCTAAACGCACAAGTGTTTTGCATGGGAAAGTTGCACTCCTTGGCCATCACCCAATCCCAGTTGGATGCTTTGCAAATCCATCTTATTGATCAAAGGGAAGTTCTCTGTGTGATTCCTTGCACAAATAGCTCTCAGGACTAGAAAAATAGTGCAGTCTGCATGTCCTGCTGCTGAACAGCTCAGAGATCTCTTTTCATCTGTGAAGGACTGAATATTTCATCAAATAATACTTTCTTTCCAAGGGAACCTAGGAATATTTTATTCTGAGTTACCCAAATTTACATTTTTCAGAACTTGAGCTTTTGAGTCATTCAGCTGTAGTTACCAGATGCCTATTTGAGGACTCCAGCATGATTTGATCTTAATTTGAAAATAAAGACAATTTCATGCAATTTATTTTAGACTAAGCACTATGGAGTTGGAAATAATTTCTTTACAAACCACTGGACCCAGTGGTGCTCTAATTTATAGGGCCACATCTCCAAGAAGCCAGTTCTCCATTCAACTTTTATTTCAATACTGAGATTGAACTCAGGGCCTTCATACAGCCTATTTTTTAATTTTATTATTCTGAGACAGGGTCTTAGGTTGCTCAGGTTGATGTTGCACTTGTGACCCTCTTGATTCAGCCTCCCAGAGTGGTGGATTACATACCTGTACCCTCGCTCCTTTCCTTTAGACTCAACACGGAGATCTCAGAGCGCTACTGTTGATCTGGATGACGTAGAAGTCCTGTGACTGAAGAGCAGCCCACATGATCCATGGAGCACACTCTGGTGTGAGGAGGCTGCAGGGATATCCCATCAAACCTCAGCCCTCAGAGCCTGCAGTGTGCCGCTCCACAGTCTGAGTCTTCAAAGATGAAGTGGGAGCAGGGCCAGCTTCTGTTTAGTCTCCCACTTCCATCTTCCTCCCTGGAACACACTTGAGAAAGAGGGGCTCTGGCTTCTTGAGAGAATCTGAGCATGCATGGTTCTCCCATGAGCTCCTTAAGAACAAAGACAAAGACAAATACTTTGTGTCTTTTTTCATCCAGTTTAAGATCATGGTTTTTATAATCTAATTCATCTCTGCCAGTTTGGAAAGTGAGAGCAAGACCAGGAATCAAACTTGGGTGCTCAAACCCATTGATTATGGTCTAGCTGTGCCCAACACAAGAAAGAACTTTGGAAGCAGGATTCCAGGCCTAGCTTTGTCCTGGATTCCCAGCGACCTTGAGAGAGTGAATTTAACCTCTGCGGGGCTTAGGTTCCCTGTGGTACTGTTTCATTTTCAAACAGGGTAACAAAAGTTGTTTTAACTTGGTTTGTTTTGATAAGATATATGAAAATTCTCTTTAAACATTCAAAGTAGCTGAAAAAAGATGTTTAAAAAAGCCTAGCCATTTATATATAGAAAGTGCCTTAAAATATTACATAAAGCAAAAATTAGCAACTCACAAGATGAGGCACCACGTGATTGTTCTACCAGGTGCAATAGGAAAGCGGAGAAGCCAGAGTTGTTATTCAGGCTCTTGTGGGAAAGAAGCTCAAAATCCATACATAAGCACTGACCTGAGGCAAAAGCCAAAGAAAACTGTGGTGTTTTCAACAAATAAGCAAATGGCGGATCTCAGTAATGAAGTTCCTTCCTTACCTGAGCTGAGTCATCTAAGTCACCACCAGGAGACCATGGAGGGACAGCCATGCTGCTCTTGGCTTCAGCTTTCCTTCCTGGGAGGGAAAGGGAATGCCAACCACACAGTGAGCTTGGCCGGCTTGTTCTAAAGCTCAGCCTGGCCTGGCATGGGTGGGCGGTGCAGATTTTACTGGAAAGTTTCTTGATAAGGTGAGTGAAGAGAACACAGTCCTCAAAACACCTGTAAGAAACATTTACCCCTATAACCCTTAAACATGTTTTTTCTACTGCTAATACCCTTTCTGGACTTTTCTCTGCCAGCACCTCTGTGCTTTGGTCTCAGAACCTGCACAACTGCTTCCTATTCCTACTCTGTGAGTGTGCAAAACCGACACATAGAGGGTGATGGTTTTGTTTGTCCTCAGCCTTTAAATCTGTAGCTTTCAAAATTTTTTACTTTGGTTCCAGAAAGATACATTTTATATCGTGACTCACTGTACACATGCCTAGATAGAAAGCAGAATCACATATTTCCTGCGCCAGTTTCAAGACCTAAAGTTGTTCCTATGTTAGCATTTGAACCCCCAAATCTCCTCTAGTGCCTCCAGTGTAGGAGTTTCAAAACTCCTACACTTGTGTTAAAAAAGCATCATGGGAGCTGGTCACGGCAGTGCATACCTATAATCCCATCGCTCTGGGAGGCTGAGGCAGGAGAATCAAAAATTCCAGCTTAGCTTGGGTAACTTGGTGGGACTTAGAGAGATCTTGTCTCAAAATAAATAAAATTTTCAGAAGGAAAATTTTGAAGCTCAGTATGAAAGCCCTGGGTCCAATTCCCAGAACCACACACACATCCCACATACATACACTTGCATTGCCAGAGCAAAGTATGTAGCACAGTTGGGTCAAAGCTGGGGATGGTGAAGTCTGCGGTGGGATGGACTATGGAGTGCACTTTGTATGTATGGATAAAATAAAGCATATGGATTCACTTTAAGGTTACATATAACTTGTTTTTTTGCTGGGTGTGGTGGCAAACACCTGTAATCCTAGCACTCAGAAGCCTGAGGCAGGAGGATCACCATGAGTTCGAGGCCAGCTGGGCTACATAGTGAGACCCTGTCTCGAAAAAGAAAGCAAAAAACAAAAAAAATTTATCTGTTGTTTTGAAAATGTCCAAACTTTTCTTTAAAGGTTATTTTAAATATACCACTATTTGTCACTATGAGTTCAAGGCTATCCTGGATTACATAGTGAGACTTTGTCTCAATACCCCGCCACATCAACTTTTTTGTTTTTGTTTTTTCTTGGCACAAGAAAACAAGGAGTCAAAGACTGTAAACAGGAGAACATGGAGGGAGGTGGATTTGGCTCTCAGAAGCAGGCTATAAACGTGTGACCTAGGTGGCTCGAGTTTTGTCCCAGCCAGCGAAACCTAGCATGTTCTGCTACCTGCTCATGCTGAGGGTACCACATAGAGAATCAGCTCCCATGCCTCAGGTCCCAGTCTTAAACTCTTATATGCCAGTGTGGAGATGACCTCTTTTAAGCTGTGACTGAACTCGGGCACAAAGGAGTTCTAACTTTATGTTAACACACAGGCTAAGAGCTTCTTTCCGACAAAAACCTTGCAACATCTGAGAGTGGGTACAGGTCTGCCTATGGCAGTGTCTTAGCCATGTCTCCAAGTGGGTTTTACACCTGTCCCTACACGTCTGATGGCCCAAGCAGTTGTCCAAGGGAAGCCAGTCAGTGGATGGGAGAGGGACTGCTGAGGCCGGGCTCCAGCAGGTGTCTAGAGGCAGCAGGCGGGGTGGGCCTGAGTTTGTCCTTGGAGGGAGAGCAGGCCTGAGGCAATGTGCCTAGGAGCTCTGGATCCTGTTGCAAAGGGGCTTCTTTGAGCTTCCTGACCAGGAAGGGAGGACAGTCTGCATGGTGAGCACAGGCAGAGGCTGCCTGCCAGGTGGGGCAACACTTGGCAGGCTGTGCAGAAGAGAGCTGGGGACCTGGACCAAGCCTACTGCCCTGGCTCTGCCCTGGGAAGCTCTCAAGTCAAGAGGAAGGAAGAGGGGCTGGAGAAAAGCATCACTGTGAGGAGGCCAGAAACTCCGAGCACATCCCAGCCCCCAGCTAGGCACTGCAGAGCAGGGCAGGGAACGGGAAGGACTGGCATCCTGCCAGGCTAGTGGAGAGTGTCACTACTTCAGGAACATGGGGTTTGACCACTGAGAAAGCCCTTTCCTAAACCTTCAAACTGGCCAGGAGACTCAGGTTGCATCATGGCTGAGCCAAATCCTGTTGTGCATTTCAATCAGGCAGAGTCCCTCCCTCCCTAGCATGTTCTGTGCTTAGCTAGATTGGTTTTCATGGGGAGGGCACCCTGTTCTTCAGGGCCCCACCGGACTCACAGTCTGGAGCAGTAGGGTGCCAGCCCACCACTGCTCCTCTGCCTGGCTTGTTCTGGTAGATGTCCCCCAAGGCCCACAGTACCTAATGTGGCCCCCAGCATTCACAGCCCCTGTGTAGCCCTCCTCAGTCTACTAAGTCCATGACGTCCTCCAGCTGGGCACAAGTGTCCTGGTCCCCACCGCATGATGCTCCTTCTGGTGGAGGCCTTTTGGTGCCTGGAAGGAGAACCATGCAGCTGGGAGAATGAATGGGTTGAATTCTTTCTTTCTCCACGAGAAAGGGTCTTTTTCAGGAATCAGTAAGTTGCTACTTAGAGAGAACCCTGTGATCTGGGAGGAAATTTATGAGCTCATGTTTAACCTTCCCCGATGCTCCCAAAATAGAAGTCTGTGGCTCTGGATCATAGGAGAGGGTAGAATACTTCATTCTCTAAGGAAGAGAAAGCCTGGCCAAGACAAAATTTGGGAGCAAGTACTTATCATTCTGCAGTGATGCTAAGGACTTTACAGTTCACCTCATCTAAACCCTAGTGTCAGGCAGAACCCTACTTTGTGGGAGTTTGTCTTTTTTTATTCTAACTATCCCAAAGATTTTAACTGAGCAATGTTTTCTATTTGCTTGTAATGACAACTTTCCCTTAGAGAAGCAATACATACACACTTACTAGTAAGACTCAGAAAATAATAGAAAGATCTCCACCCCTTTGCCTGACCCTTCTTCTCCAGCCCTTTCCATGCCCAGCTCTTTCTCATGCTCATCTCTCTGCAGGAGCCCTGCTGCCCTGCCTCAGGCACTTAATGTCACCCCACTGCCACTGTCTATCAGACTGTCTCATCGTCTTCCTCCCACTTACTACTCACCAGAATTATCTTCTTCACTATTTAGCTGATCGCCTGTCTCCTCTGCGAGAAGGTGCATCCCCTGAGAATAGGAACTTGTACTGTTTACCAGTGCTTAGCACCGTGCTTAGCACATAGCAGGCACTTGGTAAGTACTTGCCAAGTGGGTGAATGGGTAACTTCACGAAAGCATTATTAGTACATCCTGCACAACCCATGGGTGAGCAAACATGCGTGGTGTCTTAGTAAGGGATTCCCAGAACAATCCCATTGGTGGCCTGAAACCCTCCAAATGTGTGATTTTGTGAAAAGACTTCTTTGGTCACCATACTGTCTTCTAAAGTATTACAGACAACAGGCTTTCAATACAAAACTAGCTGATGGAAATTAATGATGACACAGCACTTTGCACTAAGATGTCCATGCTGCGTTTAAAAGTATAAAAGTGTGGCTGGCATTTAGGCATACAACTGTTAAAGCATTAGTGGGTGTTTGTGCCTGGGCAGCCTGGCGCACTCTCTGACTCCATAAGTAAGAAATCCCAGGGGCTGTGTCCCCAGGGCAGCACAGGGATGGGCACTTTGGCAGTGTGTCTGCATTACTGTGACACCACCCAAGCCTGGCTTCTCCCCAGCCTGATGAGGAAGGGCACAGCTCCCCTGAGGACCCCACAGGCTGAAGCACCTGCCTCATCCCACCACTTTCCACTGTCTGCAAAGTCAGAGCCTTGCCCGGAGTGGCAAAAATCTTATATATATAACACACAACTGAACTTTTTGTCTAGGAATTGTTTCCTTTCTTTCCCCAGTGGATCTGAAAATGAATGGAAGAAGAATTAAAGCTTAACCTTAAGAAGGAAGAGGAAGTGGAAGTGGAATTGTTCTCACTTGAACCTGACACACCCCATGGGTCTCTTTTCTCTGTGTAGACGCACACCCACACAAGTACCCTGCCTCTGTGGTAGGGGCTTCCTGTGTCTAGCTGTGTCTCTGCCAGCCTGACAGTCTTTGTGATTTAATGTTTCACTTGGGGCTCAGTCTGGAGACTTACGTGTCCCCGAGAGGTCCATGTATTAAAAGCTTGGGGCTTTGGGTGATGTTGGAGACTTTAGGAGGAGAGACCACTTGGAAGAGCTTTAACTCACTAAGGGTGTGTCCTTGGAGGGGATTACAGGACCCAGCCCCTTTTAATTCTCTTCCATTTCTGGCAAAGTAGTGAGTGGTTTTGCTCCACCATGTACTCCTGCTATTGCCACCCAGCCCCCCAACCGGAGACCTCAAAGCGATGGATCTACCCTGTCACAGACTGGAAACTCTGAAAACCATGGGCCAAAATAAATCCTTTCTCTTCATAAATTAATAGTCTCTGGTATTTGTTATATATTTATCTGGATCATCTGTGAAACTTTCTTGGTCTCATTTGATTTTTCTCAATGTCAAGTAAGTAAATGGGACCTGTCTTGGTTTTTCTCCCGCAAATTGTTTTCAAGGGGCAGTGATCTGGCAGATGGAACTGTGGGGTTTTTCCCAGAGTAAGGAGGAGCTGAGCCCTGGCCTCCCCCACTTGGGGTAACTCTCTTGTCTCCCTTAGACCTCAGCCTGGTATGAATCCTGGTTTCTTAGCAGTTATGAGAGAGGTCATGGGAACATTGAGAAATGTACTTAGAATGTCCCCCAAAAGGAAAAGTTGGACACAGGGTCCCTCACTTCATTTCTTCTTTCCTTTTTGTAAAAGGGATCTAGTTGGTGGATAGTACTGTAGCTTAGACATTCTCCTGGGGATGCCTGTACTTTGTCCCCAAAGGGCAAAACACCCAAGCCTCAGTGTCATAAAAATGACAGCCTCTTCCTTAAGGGACTGGGGATCTAATTTTTCTAATGTTTGAGGAGACCTTCCTGAGGGGAGCTAAAGAAATGACTGACGACTTGATTCCCTGCAGTCCACAGCCCTCAGAGGAGGAAAGGAGCTGGTGACAAATGGAGGTTGATTAGACAGCAGCTACCGAGCTCAGGGAGGCAGCCCCCATTAGGCATCCCTAACAGAGCTCCTCAGACCAGCTCTAGAAGGGGTGACCCCCACCCCCTGCCTAGGGACCTGTCCCTGACATCAGCGCCAAGAAGGTGTGGCTCCCTTATATTTTCCTAAGTAGTGCTGATGTCTCTACTTCTCAAATATATGCAATCTTTAAAGAATTCCTTCCTCAGGGAGCTCTCATAGGGCCATCACAGCCAAATTGTGGAGGTTCTTGAGGGCTAAAGAAGGGAGAACTGCGGAGCATGAGGTGAAGTAGGTCCTCAAACCAGGTCTTGGATGTTTGGGCCTCTACTGACATGTAAAGAGGAGCAGGTTTGTAAAACCTCCCATAGGTAGAGCAAGTAAAAGTTTTCTCTGACGTTGTCCTCTCTATGACCCGAGTAGTCTCTGATGTCCTTGTATGAGTTACCTGGGACTGCTGGTGTATGGCAGAATAAATGACACATCGGATCACAGGAGAAACTTCTCTTGACTAGACTAAGTGGATGTGAAGAATCTGAGCAAATGAATTTACATCCAAACTGCCTACAGAAGGAACAACTAGCCATGGGAAACCTTGCACTAAGAATAGTCTGTCCCTATGTGTGAGGGAAAGAAGTTAGAAGCAGCTTGAAAGAAATGTTTCCCTAAAGTCCTTGTTTCTGCTGTGCTTACAAAAGTGACATCTCTGAAGTGGGCAGCCTAATTTAGAAACTACCTCATTCTCCATTTCTAAGATACAGAGTAATAGTAGCCAGAAAGAAGTTATAGACTTAGATTTCTAAACAGTAAGAACATCTGGAAATGTGCCAGGATTCGTGGTTCCCCCTCCCGTGTCCATAGAT
>PVLD010008643.1:58790-82450 GCA_004027595.1 Dinomys branickii
GGGGGGGGGGGGGGGGGGGGGGGGGGGGAGCACGCTCCCAGGGAGTGTGCCAAGAAGTGGCAGGCGTGTCCTCCCTTGTTGCTCCCATTTAGGCCATGTATACTGATTGTGTCTGAGCGTCTTTGGTGGTCTTTCCTGTAATCCCGGGTTCCGGCACCAAATGTAGCATCAGATGGGGCTTTGGGAAGCTAGGGGTCTTCCTGTGAAAAGATCATCCACTTTTCTGGGTTCATGCCTTCACTCCAGTGAGGAATGCAGAAGTGAGGTGAGGCTGACTTAAAGCTGAAGATCCTCAAGCAGAGGATGAGAAGTCAGGTTGTTCAGTGCAGAGTAAGGTCAGAAATTAAAGTAGTGTGAAGCCAAGGTTTATTTTTAAACTGTTGAAACAAGAGATGAAGCTACCAAACAGCAAGCTGCATGGCAGGGGGAGCTCCAACGAGCTTCTCAACAAGGGTCTTTGCTCTGCCCGTATAGAGGTAACTTGGTGAATTAGAGGCTATGGGGTCTTCACAGATTGGTGTACTCTAGGCCAATCAGGGTCTTAGCCTTTGTTGCTGGGATAAACCATTGGTGGGGTGAGATATTGCCAGGGTGAGCCATTGCTAGAGTGAACTAAGGGTCATGGGACTTTCCAGTAAATGTATGCAAGTGGGTACCCAAAAATAACTGTTCTACTTACAAAGGTTTCACAAAGGGCAATTTCCAGTAAGCAGGTGGGCATTTCTACAGCTATCTGCCACATTAGCCACTTCATGTCCTGTGTCCCTGCCTATCTCTCCTTCCAACTGTCCCTACATTTAATCTTCATTCCCTGCCCTTTACCCTGACTGATGCACAGGGGAAGGTTTCTATTGAGGCCCATCTATGGCATGAGGTAGAAGCCATGATGTAACAGGCTTCAGTTTGGAAATACGTTGACTTCACCTTTTTTTTTTCCTCATCTATATATTTCACCATGTTATTTGAATTCTTTAAGTACATCTACCTTGTTCTGTTCCCTATGAAAGTAAAGAGATTGCTGGCACTTACTGCTCTAAAAAAAGACCTGGGGCCTAGTGTTTAGGCTGTACCACATGGGAACCAATAGAACAGCTCTTCGGCATCTGTGTCCTTCTGGGGAGTTTGCTCCGTTGCAGGATAGCATTAAGTTCTCTCTGATCTCAGGATCTTTCCACTGTGTCTGAGATGCCTGCCCTCCAGCTTACTTATGTGTTTGTATAGTTTACATCCTTCAGATTTAGCTCAAATATTACCTCTTTGGATAATGTAAAACCCTCCACAGTTGTTTCTAGACCACCTCTCCATTTAGCAGAGAGATATACTTAATTCAAACCATAAGAATCTCAAATTTATTTCTAATTAAGGAAAAGCTTTGCCATATCCCAAATGTTAAATATTCGAGACAGTATAAAACCGAATTTTCCCCATTATCTGTTGCTGTATAAACAAAATACCTCAATACTCAATGGTTTAAGATATTTTATGTCAACTCTCACACTTCTTTTGTTATGGCGAGAGGCCAGAATCACTCATGCAGGCCAAGTAACTGGAAGAAGCAGGGTTTTATTTGGCATGTGGAAAATACCCCAACTGTTTCCAGTCAGGAGTATTGACCCTGAGGGTAGGAAAACAGCAGTTTATATAGCAACTGGTTCAGTTTCTAAAAATAGCAGGTAATTTCCAGAAAGGCTGAATACAGAATTTATCTAATCACATGGGGATATCATAGTCATGGTGCCATTACAGCATTGTCAAAACAGCATTTTATTAAAAGTAGAAGCTACTTACAATGGAAACTGCTTAACACATGATTTGGGGAGCAAGGGTGAACATGTGATTTGGGGAAAAGGAGTGAGTTCATCTGATGTTTAAGGGAGTTTAAGGGATTCTAAAATGAAGTTCTGGAAAGAAAATGGGGCCTCTCTTGCCCTATCACTATGAGTTCACTAGTTTCTGCTGTCCTTTCTGGCAGGGTCTCGTGCAGTTACAGTCAGGTGGTGGTGAGACTGGAACACTCACAATGGCTTCCCTCACAAGTGTGGTGTTGCGGCGGGGAGGGCTGGCAGGCGGGGTCCAGGTCGATGATGGGGTAGCTGGGCTGTTCTCTCTCCATATAGTCTCCAGGCCTCTTCCTGTCCACAGGGTGTTTCCATCTCATTTCTTTAGCAGGGTCACTAAACTACCCAGTGGCCTACAATTCCCTTATGAAGGCATGTTGATGGAACTGGTACATCGCTTCTGCCACATATTTTTGATTAGAGAAATTGCAGAACCATGTGGGAGGGGACTCCAGTGGCTGCCGGGATGCCTAGTGCTCTGGGGTCCATTATTGGAATCTAGCTCCCACAGTACTTGAACACTGACACTCAGTGGCACAAGTGCCTTCTTGGCAATTGCAAGGTCCTGAGCTCGACCTCTGCTACCAAAAAGAGAGAGCGAGCTGGAACTGGGGTAATGCAAGGGCAGACAACTTCTCCAAGCGATGTGGCCAAGAGCTTTGATGTGCAGTTGGTGAGAGGGAAATTGGAACAATTTTTCTGAATGGTAGTTTGGCCTTGCAAATGTCATCTTCTGTTGACCCAGTTATTTAGCTTCTAAGAAATTAGCTTAATGAAATGATCAGATGCATGGTGTGATTTATGTGTGATCTATAAAGTGGGACATTCATTTAATGATTTTTTGTTTCACTGTAAAATATATATTATATACAGAAGAATGCTCAAAATGTTGAGTTTACTTTAAAGAACAGGAATAAAGTGCCCGCATAGCCAAGGTAATGAGTAAAACAATGCTGCCCATGTGCTTTTTTCCTATTTCATGTCTCTGCTCATTAAAAGTAATGATTATTCTGATCTTTGTACAATTGTTACTTTTCCTTTGCAATTTTACTGCCTTTGAATATAACTTTACAAGCTACAGCATTTTAATTTAATATAAATACATCATGCTATCTGTTTTCTCCTCTAATTTTCTTCTTTTGCTTTACTTCCATCTCCGAGATTCCTTATTGTTTTTTTTTGTTTTTTTTTTTGCGGTACTGGGGATCGAACTCAGGACCCTGCACTTGCTAGGCAAGCGCTTATTCCACTGAGCTATATCCCCAGCCCCCGAGATTCCTTATTGTTGATGGGTATGGTCTGAGGACATTCATTTCTAGAACGATGCTTATCTATTATACTGTAGTGAATATTTGATCATCCTTTTTTTGTTATTATGAGCAGTGCTGTAAAGCATACTTGTTACATTTTCTGCTACACATATGGAAAAATTGCTTTTGAGCATAATTAAAGAAGTGGAACTGCTAGGTTAGCATATGTTCAGCTTTCTAGACAATGCAAAGTCTTCCCAGGTGATTTTACTAATTTACAGTTTGGTGAGTGAGTTTCAGTGGCACCACATTCTTGTAGATATTTGAAATCATCAGATATTTTTCATTTTTTCCCATGTACAGCACAGATGGTATTGCATTGAGCTTTTTCTGGTAACTGTTTTATTTTGATGCAATTCACATTTTGTGGGAGTCATCCATGTAGTGTATAATTCAGTAGTTTTTAGTAAATTCAGTTATTCCACTATCATATAATCAATTTTAGAATATTACCATTGCTCCAAAAGAGATCCCACACTCCTTAGCAGCCATATCCACTGCCTCCTGTCCCCTTATCTATTTCCTGTCTCTGTGGATTTGCCATTTCTGGACATTTCATATGGAAGGGATTACACAGCATGTGGGGATACATGTATGTGACACATTCCAATTTCTCTTTCTTTCTTTCTTTCTTTCTGTCTTTCTGTCTTTCTGTCTTTCTGTCTTTCTGTCTTTCTGTCTTTCTTTCTTTTTCTCTTCCTTTTTTCTTGCTTCAGTACATATATTTTTTCCAGGTTCATCAATGTTGTAATATTTGTCAATATTTCATTCTTGTTTCTTTTACTGTTGAATAATTTCATTGTATAGATATACTACTTTTATCATGGAACACTCATATCTAATTTAATTTTACAACTGAGAGTGAATATATGGGTTGTTTTTACTTTGGGCTATTATGAAAAATGCCACCATGAACTTACCTGTAAAACCTTTTGTATGCACATATTTTTCATTTTTTTATTATACAACTAAGTGTGAAAGTGCTTAATAACATATTAACTCTTCCTTAAATTTTGACAAACTAGCAATGCTTTCCAAAGAACCAAATAATTTTACAATGCCATCTACATATGATATATGATATATATAACTAATGTATGATATATATTATATATAACATATGGTCTTCAGTTTTTTCACATCCTTGTAAACACTTATCACTGTCTTTTTTTTTCAGTGCTGTAGATCAAACCCAGGGTCTTGAGCATGCTGGGAAAGTGCTCCACCACTCAGCTACATATGAGTCCCTACTGTTCATCATTTTGTTAGTAGTCCATGCTTGCTGTATATAGTGACTGCATTTCTCATGGGGAATTTGCACACATACAGAACACGTCTTAATTTTTCTCAGACCCTCCCCTGTTTATCTCTTTTACTTTAGCCATTCTGATGGGTATAAAGTGGTATGTGCTTCTTCTATTAATTGCACTGAACAAAAGATCCTCCTGGAGGATCGCCACCCAGACATTGGAATATAGCAACATGAGAAAGACAAGAAATAGAGAAGTGGGTCTCCTGGACCCAGGAAGGATCTGAAATGAGAACTGAAGCCCTCAGAAAGAGCAAACAAGACCTCTCCTGGAGGAAAAACTCTGAGGGCTGCCATGGTGCAATTAGAGGAAGAGGAGGTGGAGAAGGACGGAGTCACTGCTCCATATACACCCTTGGCCCGATCCCTCATTCTGGCACTCACAGTCCACTTTGGGTGAGTCCACAGGCTTCAGGACTCACCCAAAACCACTAATATGAGCACCAAGAGGGACTTCATACTGCTTGCATATATGAACCTTGTATGAACCCACAGCAACAAATTACACGAAAAGCAGCATTCCCTGGAGTTGAAGAGACAACAACATACTCTACACAGAAGACCCGAGAAAATCCTCCAATTCTCTCCTAGAATTAACAACTAAACTTAGCACATACCCTGAACTACCTCAGTGAGCACGGATGGGGGAGACCTCACACCACTTGTGCCCAGCATCATAAGTGCACCCAATGCCTAGATGTAAGGGTCAGGGAGCAGCAGCAATGGAGATCAAGAGGTGGGAGGAGGCGAAGATTTGGAAGTAGTGTACAGACACGGTACTCTAGCTGGGTGGGGATAACCTCCAAGGAGTCATAGGTGGCCTGCAGGGAGACACTAGTGGCCTATGCAGGGACCCCCGGGGCCTTGATAGGGAGCTCAGCAGCCTGAGGCGGGAGAGGGAGCTCCCTCTAGGCTACATGAAAACCCTAAGGTTTGGGCCCCCGGGAGCACCTCCATGGGGTGCAGCCTGGCGGTCTGCGGGGGTGACCCCAAGAACTTGACCGGGCCTCCAGGCATACTGCATCCAGGCAGAGCCTGGCAGCTGTAGGGGTAACTCCACCGACTTGACCGGACCCCTGCTGGCCTTGAGGGCTTGTCAATGGGGGCTTGACCATAGTGAATCTGGTTCCCTGCTATCTACCATCTTTGAGGATGGGTGCTTTTCCACCTCCTGCCATAGCAATTTGTGTGCACACATGTTTGTTACAGCATAATTTGAGGCATCCATGTCTCTTCCCAATATGAGAGCCTAAGGGAGTAAATAAACCAAGAAGTACAGTTATTACCAGAGGGAAGATGACTGATTGGGTGGAAGAACAACAGAGATGAGGGTGGAGAAAATTGATTAATCAAACGAGCCATTATCTGTATAACTGAGTAACAAATACAAAGATAACATTGTGTAATACAGCATCCAGTGCTAATTCCCTACTACCTTCTCTATAATTTTGTATTGCCTTTATTGTTTTGTGTTATTCTGGTTTATATGTCTCCATTCTTTTGTACTTAGAAAAAAATAAAATAAAAAAATCTAGATGTTTAGAAAGCACAAAAAAAATTGCACTGAACGTAATCTGTTGGTAATTTGGGCTTTCTGTTTTGATATATGATTGTAAGCATTTGGTTCAACTTTTTATTAGATTATTTATATTTTTGTTTTGATTTATAATCACTTATATAGTATACAAGCTGATCTTTGTTGGTTACGAATAGGAAAAGTACTTTCTCTCACTTGTGGCTTATTTATAGTACCTTCTGGTGGGCAGAAATTCTTGTAGTAAAATTTGGCAATCTCTTCTTCTAACTTAACAATATCTTGTTTAAAAAAATCCTTAGTTTAACCTGAGGTTATAAAGACACATGGCCTTATTTTATAGTCTTGGCTTCCACATTTGGTTGTTTCTCCAGAATTCATTGTAATGTACAATAGTAATCTATTCCATGCATTCTATCATATATGACTTGTAAAGAGTTTTTAAATTAGAAGTTCTTTGTCAGGTTTCCTTCTCTTCCCATTTTGTTAGAAGTTTTTTACATAAATGGGTAGTGGATTTTATCTAAGTCGTTCTTTCATCCCTGTTAATAAGACCAGGTAATTTTTTTTCCTTTGACTGGTTAGTTTGGTGGCTTTTATTGGGTTTCTGCTTATAAGCAACACTTATATTCCTGGCATAAATCTACTCAGTCATATTATATTCACCTTTTACACATTTTTAGCTTAGACTGGCTAACATTTTATTTACAATTTTACAGTTTTTTAGTGTTTAGATTGAGATTTCCCTTCCTCTCTAGTGTTCTTTTCATGTTTCAGTATCACTGTTATGCTAGTCCTATAAAATGAGATCAAAGTTGTTCCCTTATTTCTATATTCTAAAATATATGTGGTGGATTAACTAATGGTCAACTTGTAATACCCAGCTGAACTGAATCAGTGTGGTGCTGGGTGTGGAGGGCCCACCTGAGTATTGTTGCCAATAGCATAAAAAGAGAACTAGAAGGGAAGATGGTGGGCTGTTGATTCTCCTGGAGAAGCTTGTCATGCTGGCCTTCCTGATATGAATCAGCTGTTCTCATCATTGGAGAAGCTCAGGTCCTTGCTGTCACTGAGGATGGCTGTGGTTCTCTTTGGGGGAGCTCTGGTCCTTACTTTGAGCATGGCTTCCTGACTCCAGTGCAGATCCCTCAGCTGGCTGGCACAGATCCTTTATCCTACTGGTATGTACTTTCTAGCTTCCACCACTGGCCTTTGCAATCTTCCCAGGGCAGATCCTTGGTATAGACCTGCATGAGACATGGTTGTGGGTTCTAGTCTTCAGATGGACTTGTGCAGAACACTGCCATGAAGTCCAGGCCCTCAGCTGGATTCTTTGGGTCTCTAGCACAGATCTCCTAAATTGTTCTGCATTTGACTCCTCAGGTGAATATTATAAAATAATCTTATACATTTTGTGTCTTGTATTAAATCTGTTCCCTTGCAAACCCTGACTACAACCACATAAGATCAAATTATGTTTTGCTCACATATTTGGAAAAATTTTGCAGTAAAATAGTCTAAGCCTGGATATTCTGTTTTGGAGGGAAGACTTTTGAATACTGATTCAGGTTCTTTAGTGGTTATAGGTTTGTTACAGTTGAATGATCCAAAAATACACCAGGTTCTTGTGCATGACAAGGACAGAATTGCCAACTGTACACAACTTATAGTAAGTAGTAAGTAGCTACATTTGTTGAAGATAGTGGGATGGTAGCAGCAGGAACAGGCAGAAGGACAAGGGAAAAAGGAGGGAGAAGAGGAAGCCTTGGTAACTCGGGCTTGCGGGCTTCCGGTATTTGAAGGGTCAGACACCCCTGGCTCCAGTGCCTCCCACTCCATCTCGCTGATCCGCAGCCTCGGGCATCGCAACCTCCGGAGCTTAGACCTGGGAACCACTAGGGTGGTGCTGTGTTTATAGCTGAGTGATGGGAAGGGAGTGGCTCCCTCTGCTCCCTGCTTCTAACTGAACTAAGCTTAGTTATAATTTCTGTTGTTCCTTCATTCAGCTTTATCAAGTTGCTTTTGCTGAGAATTTAATTTTTCATCTAAAATTTCAGATTTACTGAGACAAAACTTGTCCCTAATATCTTCTTTGTATCTGTTTAATCTTTAAACATATATATTTGTGCCCCCTTTTTTGTTGACATTGGTTATATTTGGCTTCCTTTTTATTTCTTCATGTTATTTGGTAAGAGTTGTTTACTGGTCTTTCCAAACTTAATTGTAGTCTCTCTGAATCTTCTCTGTTTAAAATTAGTATATGTTTGCTGGAAGACCCCTGAAACTCCACAAGAAAACTCCTTGAATTAATCAACACATTCAGCAGTGTAGCTGGATACAAAGTCAGCACTCAAAAATCAATAGCATTCCCTTACACCAACAATAAACAGACTGAGAGAGAAATTAGGGAAACCATACCTTTCACAATAGCAACCAAGAAATTGAAATATTTAGGAATCAATCTAACAAAAGAAATAAAAGATCTATTCATTGAAAATTACAGTACTCTGAAAAAAGAGACCAAAGAGGATTTCAATATATGGAAAAATATTCTTTGCTCATGGATAGGAAGAACCAACAAATAGCCATACTACCAAAATTGTTGTACAGATTCAATGCAACTCCCATTAAACTACTGTTAGCATACCTCACAGACCTAGAGAAAACATTCCTTAAATTCATCTGGAACCAAAAACGACCCAGAATAGCAAAAGCAATCCTGGGCAAAAATGACAAGTCAGGTGGAATCACAATCCCTGACCTGAAATTATACTACAAAGCTACTGTAATAAAATCAACATGGTACTGGCTAAAAGCAGACGAGACAATCAATGGAACAGACTGGAAGCACAGACACAACCACAAACACACTCAGCCACCTAATCTTTGACAAAGGGGCCATACAAACTCACTGGAAGAAAGATAGCCTCTTTAATAAATGGTGCTGGAAAAATTGGTTTGCCACTTGCCAAAGACTGAAAATAGACCCAAGTCTATCACCATGTACCAAATTCAAGTCAAAATGGATCACAGATCTTAAAATTAAAACAGAAACACTAACTCTATTGGAAGAGAAAGAGGTAAAAACCTCAAAGACATAGGGGTAGGCAGAGTTCGTGAACAAAAACCAAACCACAGGGGAAATACTTCAAAGAATCAACAACTGGGATCTCATCTACTGAAAAGTTTCTGCACATCTAAAGAGATCACTAGCAGATTAAAAAGAAAATCCACAAATTGGGAAAAAAGTTTAGCTGACTGTCCCTCAGACAAAGGTCTTCTGTCTAGAACACATAAAGAATTAAAAAACATCAACCCCCCAAAATTCAAAGACCCAATCCAAAAATGGGCATCTGAGATGAATACACACTTCTCAGATAAAGAAATACAAATGGCAGACAAATACATGAGAAAGTGTTCAACATCATTAGTCATTCAAGAAATGCAAATTAAAACAACACTGAGATTCCATCTCACCCCAGTAATAGAGGCTATCATTAAGATATCAACCAATAACAAATGCTGGTGAGGCTGTGGAGAAATAGGAACTCTTCTCCACTGCTGGTGGGAATGCACACTGGTGAAACTACTGTGGAAATCAGTTTGAAGATTCCTCAGCAAACTAGGTCTAGAGGTCCCATTTCCTCCAGATGTTCCCCTTCTTGGTATTTTACCAGAACTGAAAACATCATATCACAGTGATATATGTGCACCCATGTTTATAGTAGCACAATTTGTTATAGCTAAATTGTGGAAGCAACCCAAATGTCCACCCATTGAGGAATGGATAAAAAAATTGTGGTATTTTTATAAAATGGAATATTATTCAGCTATAAAGAAAGATAAACTCAAGGCTTTTACAGGTAAATGGCCACAACTAGAGACCATACTCATAAGTGAAATAAATCAGACCTCCATGTGTAAGCAACATATTATCTCACTAGTATAAGAACCTGAAAGAGTGAATAAAAATTAAGAGGTATGATAGACATTGTGAAATGAAAGGAAGCCGTTCAAAAGTAAAGAGCAACTGGGATGAGGGAAAACAGAAAAGAAAGAAGAGGGAATTATGTACATATGTATATACAGCATAGCTAACATAGTTGTACTACTGATTTCTATCACTTTCTTGAAAGCATCAGTTAATGATTAATTATTTGATCAATTTTTCATGTCTGTATTTGTTTTCCTGAGAAACCACTTTCAAGATATCAACATGTAATACAACAACCATTGTTAATTTCCTACCATTGTTAATTTTGTCTGTAACTCTGTATTGCTTGTATTGTTCTTATGCAGTTTTGTAAATGGATGTCTGTTAATATGCTTTCCTTCTTTTATTTTTAAAAATAAATTTAAAAAATAAATAAATTAGTATATGTTTACAGCACATAATTTTTATATTCCTTGTGTGGAGTTGGTACATGTATATAACACATTCCAATTTCTCTTTCTTTCTTTCTTTCTTTCTTTCTTTCTTTCTTTCTTTCAAGACAGGGTCTCACTATGTCATTCAGGCTCTGCTTGATGGTTTGGGCCTGTTTGTCAAAGATCAAATACTTGAATGTGCATAGGGTTGCTTTTTTTTTTTTTTTTTTTTAGGGTTGCTTTTATATCCTCTTTTCTGTTTCATTTACCCTCATGTATGTTTTGTGCCAATACCATATTGTTTTATTGCTGTAGCTTTGTGATATAACTTCAGGTCTGGGTTTGTGATACTCACTGCTTTTCTCTTGTTATCCAGAATTCCTTTTGCTGTTCTAGATTTGTTATGGTTACATGTAAATTTTAGGATAATTTTCTCCAGTTCTGTGAAGAATACTACTGGTGCTTTAATTGGGTTTGCATTAAATCTGTATGTCAGTTGTGGAGGTATGGCTAGTTTCACTACACTCATTCTGCCTACCCAAAAAGAAGGGATACCTTTCCATTTTCTGATGTCCTACTAGATTTTCTTTTTCAGAGTACTGTATTTTTTGTTGTAGATGTCTTTCCCTTTCTTAGTTAGGTTAATTCCTAAGTACTAAATTTTTCTTGGTGCTATTGTGAATGGCATTTTTTCCTACTTGCTCTCTCAGTGGGTTCATTATTAGTGTATAGGAACAGTACTGATTTTGGGTGTTGATCTTATCTTTCTACATTACTAAATTTGGTTATTAATTTTAAGAGTCAGTGGCTTTTCGGTTTTTTTATGTAGAGGATCATGTCATCTACAAATATTGATAATTTGACTTCTTGCTTTCCTATACACATCCCTTTTACCTCTTTTTTTTTTTTGCCGACTTGCCCTTGATGTTTTGAACACCATGTTGAACAGGATTAGTGATAGTGGACATCCCTATTTGATTCCTGAATTCAGAGGACAAGCTTTCTGTTTTTACCCATTTAATATGATATTGGAAGCAGGTTTGTCATGAATGCTTTTTATCAGATGGAGATAAGATCCTTCTATGCCTATTTTCTTCAATGTTTTATCATGAAAGGATGTTGGATTTTATTAAAGGCTTTTTTTGCATCTATTGAGAAGGTCATGTAATTTTTGACTTGCTTCTGCTTATGTGATGTATCATACTGGCTGATTTGCCTGCGTTGAATCAGTGGTCCTTGCATCCCTGAGATGAAATCATGATATACAATCTTTTTGATGATTCATTGCTTCTGTTTTCCAGTATCTTGTTGAGTATTTTTCATCTATGTTCGTTAAAAAGATTGGCCTAGAGTTCTCCTTTTTGGTTGAATCCTTGTCTGGTTTTGGGAACATGATAATGGTAGCTTCCAGGAATGACTTTGGGAGTACTCTTTCCCTTACAATTTCATTGAAGAGCTTGAGGAGCATTAGTGTGCTATGGCTTATGTCTAGATGTTCTCCCCCAAAGTCTCATGTGGTCATAGGTGGGGCTCTTTGGAGGTGGCTGTATCTAAGGTGTGTGATGCTGGGATCAAAGATGTGATGCTGGGTTGGATTCAGGATGGAATGCTGGGACTAGTACTACCCCACCTTAGGTGAGTATTACCCGCCCTAAGGGAGGGTACCCTGGATAGGATATAAGGGGCAGAAAGAGGGTCCTATTTCTCACTTGTTTTTTTTTTTGCTGCTTTCTCCCTGCCTTGCTTTGCCATGGACTGTTTATCCTCTGCAGTGTCCCTCTGCCATGCCAGCCTGCCTTGGAGCCAACGAACTATGGGCCATAATCTCTATGAACTTTGAGCCAAGTAAACCTTTCCTCCTTTAACTTTTAGGTGTTGGGTATTTTGTCTCAGCAATTAAAAGAGTAACTACAACATAATGCTGGGTTTTTCTTTAAGTTTTTTTTTTTAATTCTTCAGGGAATCGATCCAAAAATGAGCTTTGCTTAATTGGTCGGGGTTTTATTACTGCATCAGTTTTATTACCTGTCATTGGATTATTCAGCGTTTTTAAATCTTGTTTCAGTTTTAGTAATTCATCTGTATCTAGGATTGTATCCATTTCTTCTGAATTCTCCAATTTACTGGCATACACATTTGTGAAGTAATTCTTAATAATCTTTTTATTTCAGCAGTGTCCATTGGGATTTTTTTTTTACTTTGAATTGCATTGATTTGGGTCTTTTCTCTCTTTTTCAGAGTTAGATTAGCAATGAGTTTTTCTATTTTATTTATTCTTTTGAAGAACCAACTCTTCAATTCATTGATTCTTTGTATTGTTGTGGAAGTTTTCTGGGTCATGGTTTCCCTGATTTTTTTCTCTGATCTTCATAATTTCCTTCCTTATACTAGATTTGGGTTTGGCTTGTTATTGTTTTTCTAGGACCTTGAGGTGCATTATTAGTTTATTTATTTATTTTTTGCTCATTCTGTTCTTAAGATGCAGGCACTCACAGCTATCAACTTCCCACTTGGGACTACTTTCACTATGTCCTATAAGTTCTGATATGTTGTACTGGCATTATCACTTAATTTTAAGAACTGTCTTATTTCTTCCTTAATTTCCTCTGTGATTCGTTGATTATTTGTGTGTTGTTTAATTTTTTTGCATTGTTTCTGTGGTTTCTCTTGCTATTAATTTCTAGTTTCATTCTACTATGATCTGACAATAAACATGTATAATTTCAATTCTTTTGCGTTTATTGAAGCATGCTTTATTGGTAGCATATTGCCTATTTTTGAGAAAGTTTTATGTGTTTCTGAAAAGAGTATGTATTCCGTTGTTGAGTGGATCTCTCTCTTTAAATAAAAATAAATAAATAAGTAACTAAATAAATAAATATCATTTACTCAAAGGTTTTATTCAACTTTGATATTACTTTGTTGATGTTTTTGTCTAGTTGATCTGTCTACTTGTGATTGTGGGGTATTGAGGTTTCCCAGTACAATTGTATTCATGTGTATCCAGTCTCATGTTTTATGAATTTGGGTGTTAATAATTACTATCTCTTTGTATTGGACTGTTCCTTTAACCAATATGTCATGATCTTCTTTGCTTCTTTTATTTGGTTTTGGCTTAAAGTTAACTTTATCAGAATACAGGATAGCTTTTTTTAGGTTCTTATTGGATGGAATACTGTTTTCCATCCTTTGACTTTTAGTCTTTTGGGGGGGGAGGGTTAAATGTGTTTCTTGTATATATGATATAATTGGATTTTATTTCTTGATCAGTTTCATGAGTCTGTGTCTCTTGATCCTGGAATTTAGGCCTTATACCTTGAGGGTTGTTACTGACATGCACTGACTTATTCCTGCCATTGCCTTATTTTACTATTTCTGATTACCTGTTTTTCCCTTCTACTTAACTGCTCACCCTACCTGATGTATTCATTCTGTTAAATCCTTCATCATTGCTAGCTTCATTTCCTCTTTTTAGAGTGTTCTTGAGACTATTCTAGAGTTCTTTCTGGTGACTATAAATTTATTTATCATGAAATTATCTTATTTCTCCATCAGATTTTTTTTTTTTTTTTTTTTTTTTTGGCGGTACTGGGGATTGAACTCAGGACCCTGCGCTTGCTAGGCAGGAGCTTATTCCACTGAGCTATATCCCCAGCTCCTCTCCATCAGTTTTGAAGGATGATTTTGCAAGCTATATCAGCCTAGATTGGAAGTAGTTTTCTTCTAGAGCTTGTAACACTTCACTGCAAGCTTTCTTGACCCTTAAGATTTGTGTTCAGAAGTCTGCTATAATTCTGACAGATTTTTCTTTATCAATGATTTGTTGCATTTCTCTGGTCACTTTTAAGATTCTATTCTTGTATTTGACTTCTGGGATTTTGACTATGCTATGTCATGCAGAAATTCTTTTCTGATTGTGGCTATTTGGGGTTCTGTATGTCTTAGTTACTGTATGTTAAATTCTTTTCCCTTACTTGGGAAGTTTTCTGCTACTATTTCAGTAAACAGATATTTTATGTCATTTGTGTTACCTTCTGTTTTTTACTAATTGCAATTAATCTTATATTAGTCTTCTTCACATCATCTAGGAGCTGTTGGATCCCTTTTCCATGTTTTCTTGACATTTTTGAGATATCTTTCATGAACTTCTCACTGACAACAGCCCTATCTTCTGGTTTCAACACTGTCCTCATACTGGTCATTCTGCTGCCCACACTTTCAATACAATTTTTAATCTCCTGACTTTCTATTTGGAGCCTTTTTGTGAATTCTAATATTTTTCTATCCTAGTCATTCTGGTTTTGAATCACTTTATTTGTCTTAGCTAGCTGTTTATTAGTATCTTTTATAGGTCATTGTGTTTGACCCAATAACTTACTTTTGTTTATTAGTATATGTTTGTCATACATAACATGTACACGCCTTGTGGGGAGCTGGTACATGTACACAATGCATCTTAATTCCTTTTCTCATCCCATTCCCACCATTTTCTCCCTCTCCATCTGTCTCGTGATCCCCTTCCTTTTCGGTGCACATTTGCAGTACATTGTATTTATGTTCCTCTTGTGAATCTGGCACATGTACCTAACATGTGTTGATTCCTTTTTCATCCTTTATCCTCCCTTTCTCCCTGCTTTCTCTGTCTCTTGATCCCCTTCCACTTTGATAAATGGCCCAATGTCTTTTTACTTACATCTTCTGTAAGCTTACCAAATGCTTTATTGATTGGTTTTATTATCTCCCCTGATATAATTTTGAATAATTTGGGGTATGGTCTTTGGTTTCCTTCTCTTCCATGCCCATGGATCAGCTTCAAAGGAATGGGGAGTTTTTGGAAGTAATTTGTTGATTAGTCTTCTCATGTTTCTATTTTTTGTTTGTTTTTGGTTGAGGCTTGCAAGTTGATGTAGTGGAAAGCTTTGTTTTGAGTATGGAGCTTTCTTTAATTAATGTCTACTTTTCAATGGTATCCTCTGGCCATTGTTAACTATTGGCCTTTGCCTCTGTCTCAGGATCCAACCACCTCCATTTTCTTGAATGGAAAAGTGCAGTGTTTTTGGTCCAGCACTTGGTGCTCCAGGAATGGGCCACTGTATTGCTAATGACCCCAAAGCGTCCCAAATATTGGTAGCCCAAGAGAACAACAAATAGCAACAGCAGTGTCACTTTGGGCATAGTACTAAAATCAACGTCAATTATGGCATCAACCACAAACTGAGTATTGATAAACTCTAAGTATTGGTAATGTACCACATTTAACCATAGAAAGGAGATCTCTAATTATAGTATGGACATCAAGACAAAGCAAATATTGACCTTTTATTGAGCTACAGTAAACATCTGCTAAATGGAATGACTTTAACTCTACTAACAATAAAATAGGATTCAGTAGCAATAGTGTAAGTTTAATTAGTTATCCAGAAATTCATAAAGCTTAGCAGTTATAGTTGTAAATGTAGAGGGGGTGGGGAACAGAAGGATAAATAAAGCAAAATTTTAAAAATTAACGAGATATGAGAAACAGGTGAGAAAAAACGAGATCAGGAGCCTGTTGAAGAGTAAAAGAAAACTAATATTGTTAGAGAAAGTTCACAGGAAGTATGAACAAGAAAAAGAAGTTAGAGAAGAAAAACAAGAAATAAAAGACTAGATGGTGGAGAAAAACAGCTGCAACAGAAGAAGAGCAAAGAGAAAAGAAACTAAAAGGGGAGAAAAAACCCTAAGTCCCTAAAAAATCCTTTAAAGGAGAGATAAACATTATACAAAATAGAAAAATTTATTTTAAAAATTCCTGTTTTTAAATGAGTGATTTCTTTCCAAGGTCTTCTGTATTTGGATGCAACCAGTCACAAATCCTGTGCCTAACTTTAGGGCTAACGGTTTGTTTTTGTCTGGGGGGCTTGTTTGTTTGTTTTTGTTTTTTTGAGACAGGGTCTCACTGTGTAGTTCAGGCTGGCCTTGAACTCACTATGGAGCCTAGGCTGGTCTTGAACTTTCTGCAATCTTACTGCCTCAGCCTCCTGAGTGCTGGGATTACAGGCGAGTACCACCACACCCAACAGGGCTCTCCCTACACCAGAGAATCTGAGGTGTACTCCCTTCCAGATGTGAGGTGCAGACCACAGTGTGTTTTTATTTCTGTTTGTAGATGTATGGTACAATCAGCACTTTTCTCTACCCGATATTGGGGTGGGCGTGGCTTGCCTGTGCAGGTCCACTTGTTCGTGTGGTGTGAGGGGTGCCCTCTGCCGCCTGTCTGGGGCATGTGCACTCTCTCAGGGAGAGATGGCAGGCTTCCGTAGAGCGTCCATAGTGTATGATTTGTTTTAGACTGTACTAGTTTTCCCTTGTACTTTTATTTCTTGGGCTTTACTTTGTCCTTATTCTGACTTCTTGTGATGTGAATTTATTCATTACTTTTCAGAATTTTCTTTTCATAGTAATAAAAACATTTAAGGCTAATATTTTTTAATCATTTCTTTAGCTACATCCTGTTTTTAGTAACAGCTTCATTGAGATATAATTCAAACACTACCCTTCATTCATTTAAAATTTACCACTCAACGATTTAGTTACATTATACATTTTTTTAAAGTTGTGGTAAAATATTTATAACATAAAATTGGCCATTTAAACTGCTTTTATAGTTAAAATTCAGTACCATTAATTACATTTATACTATTGTTCAATCATTCCTCTAGGTCCAAAACTTTGTCATCACCCCACACAGAAACATTACAGTCATTGGCTGATAACTCTCTAGTTTCCACCCACCTAGCTCCCGGTAGGCTCTAAGCAATTTTCTGTCTGTATGAATATGTGTATTATAAATATTTCATGTGAATGGAATGGAATCTCATATTAATTTTCTTTTGCATTTTACATGTGTTGCTTAGTGTAACGTTTTCAAAGTCTCTCCCTGTTTTGGCGTGAATCAGAGCCTCATTCTCTTACCTGTCTGAATAATGTTCCGTTATCTGGATACACCACATTTTTTTTTTCTGTTCATATCTTCACGGGCCCTGGGGTTGTTTCCACCTTTTGGTTATTGTGAATATGCTGTAATGAACATTGGCATACAATTATCTAATTTAAAAGCAACACTTTTTGTCTTTCACCACTAAGCATGATGTTAGCTGTGAATATATGTGTTTTAAATGGGTCTTTTGTGAGTAATATAAACTGAGTGTTTTCCTCTTCTTTCCGCAGTCTTTTCACCCAGCCGGCCCGTGTTATGTGTCCCCGCTTATTCTAACCCCGTCGCACCCATTCGCTCTTTCTGTCTCACCTATTTTGTGTCTTTCTTCTCTTTTCACTCTTGAGCATTTTTCCCATTTTTCTCAAATAGCTTTGTAGTTTGTGCATCTTATTCTTTTTGGTGGTTATCTTTAAATTATGACCAATATATTCAACTTATCAAGTCCAAGTTAATACATCATATGAATATTATAATTAAAATATGTGTTTGATAAATATTTCAAATGTACACAAATATGTAAGATATAATAGATGTGTATAGGCAGAGGCCAGGGGTGGGGAGTGGGGATCCCTCAGCATTACCAGTTTAAGGATCTAGCAAAGAAAAAATTGAACTTGATAAATAAAAGTCTACTATTTAGGCTTTTAAGAAGTTTTATATTACACTTTAAAGCATTATATATGGTTCCTCTATTTTCAGCATATAATTTTTAACTACCATTGCTTATCTTATTTAATCATGAAATTAAAAATTTTGTGCCATGGTGTATATGCTTAAATTCAAGCCATTTTAAAATATGACAAGTGAACTTCATGTAAGTTGGCAACAGTACTGGTACTAAAAATTCTGGTTGTTTCCTCTGTTAACATAACCTGTTTAGTATTGAATCCCTCAACCCAGAGGGCTTTCCTAAGAAGAGAGCTGTAATTATTTACCCTTAACGTAGACAACCTGTGACATGGGTTTTAAAAGGGCTTTATGTGAACTATGATATTTGTAATTTTCTAAGCATGATTCACAGGGTAGCAAAATTATCTTTATTTACTAATTCTGTTCAGAAAAATAAGCCAGGAAAATTGATGGTATTCATTAGATTTTAACTGAATGGAGCAGTTTCTTCTAATCACAACTGTACAGTAAGGATAAAACATTAACTTAATGTGTATTCATTTTAAACTGTTAGGTATTATTAAATTGCCAAGAAAAAGAAACTGTTTTGTATATTTGAAGCTTTTTCCCATAGCTTTTGTCTTCAGTGTCTTAATGTGAAACTTAACCCTTACCAAAAGTGGAAGTTGGCAAAAGCAGGCTTCTAGCACAAATACTTTTTAAAAATGAATAATGATAACCTAAACCTTAATATTTTTATAAAGTATTATATTGTTTTGTGGATAATTAGAATAAAATTTTTCATTGAATATGCCAAAAAATAAGTATGCCTATGTCAAATCTCTATTAGTAGCATATTTATTTTTCACTGAAAAATGTAAGTTCTTAAAACATTTTAATTCTATCAATTACTTTATGGCTTCTATGCAATTATTGTCATGTAATTAGTTTAAAATGTATTTTGTGTACTAGATGTGAAATTTTAACCATTTTAAAGCATGTACATATAGTGACAAAGGACATGAATGTAATTACAATGTTCTAAGTTTTTGTATTTTTCAGTGGGAAAGTAAGTACATTATTTGTCATGATTGGTATATGTATTGTTTTGTAGTCAATTGTTCTGTTTCTCCACGTAATTGACATTTTTAAATTATTTTTATTTCTTTTCACTTCACGCATTCTACCTGACTTCTGCTGTGTGCGTGTGTGTGTGTGTGTGTCTGTGTGTGTGTGTCTGTGTGTGTCTGTGTGTTTGAAATATCAATGTAACAAGAAAATAAATCACCCCACATAGAATTCTACACCTAATGAAAATATATGTCAAGAATAAAGGCAAAATAAGGGCCATTTCAGAAAAAAGCACCAAGTATGTGAGCAGCAGGCCTTCACAAAGGCTCATCTTTAGAGGTTTGGCATTGCGAGATCATTCTGCTGGCTTCTTGCTTTCACTGTGCTTTAGAGAACATGGCTCTTAATCTCCCTGTGACTCCTTCTGAGGAAAACTACTCTTTCACTCAAACTTTCTTTAACATTTTAGTTTGAACAATTGTATTTGCATTTCTGCCTTCACATAATCTTTGGCCTATACAATGTTTCTTTCTTTACCAGCTTTTTGGGGCTTATAAATATGTTATCAGCAAGTACTTTACTTTCAGTGAAAGAATCTGTCTGGGAATTTAGGCTGCCACACAGCAGAAATAAAACATCACTTAGAAACAATATCACTGCCTAACAGTAGCTATTAGTTAAATCAAACGACATCTCAGTGGAATGAGATATGTAGCGATTTCATTCATTTAATTTTTTTTTAATTTTTAGAGCTATTTATGTTCAAAACAAAATTGAGAAGGTAGAGATTTCCCACATACCCCCTTCTCCGACACATGCCTAGCATTACCAGTTACCAGCACCTCTCTCCAGTTGTACATTTGTTACAGTTGATGAACCTGCAGTTGGTGTGTTGTAATCACCAAAAGACCACAGTCTCCATTAGCGTTACCCTCTTGGTGCACATTGTGTAGGATTTTTTTTTAAATACACTATGCACCATTATCTTAAAGTAGTTACTGAGAGTACAAGACAGAAGAAAAGATCCTCTTTTACAAAAACGAAACAAAGAGAATCCGTAGATCAATCTGGGAGTCAGGACCTTGATGATATTGAGCCTTAGTAGCTGTACTCCATTTAGTTCTATGATTTCATCAGAGTTCTGCAGCTGTTCTCACACAAGACCTTGTACACATTTTGCTAGATTCTACATAAGCATTTCTCTGTTTTGGAGACAGTAAGGTGTAAATTGCACTGTTTTTATTTTTTTCTGTTTTTAGTTTCAAATTGCACTGGTTCACTGCTGATAATAGGAGAGCAAGTGACTTTTTAATATTAAATTTGTATCTTGCAATTTTTCTACAGTTGTGTGTACATTCGAGGAGCTGCCTCATTGATTCTTTTGAGTTTTCTACAAAACAATGTCACCTATGCACAAAGATAGTATTATTTCTTTTTCCCAACCTGTATAACTTTTTTCTTTTGTCATATTGCCTTAATTAAGATGCTGGAAAGAATGAAACAGTGCCTTGTTCCTTCTTTTAGTAGGGAATCTTCTCTTTTCTGAATTTAAGTATTTTATTTGTTATTTTATTTATATATTTTTAAAGCAAGTTGAGGGAGTTCCTTCCTACTCTGAGTTTACTGAGCATTTTTAAAATCGTAAATTTATATTGGATTTTGTCAAATTACTTTTTGGCATCTATTAGCATACTCGTACGGTTTTTCTTTTTAGCTTGTAAATGTGATGAAGTACATTTTTGAATGTTGACCCAGCTTGCATACCTGAAATAAATCCCACTTGGTCATGGTATATAATTCTTTTATACATCTTTGGACACACCTTACTAATATTTTCTTGAGGGTTTTTACACCTTTTTGTTTTGCATTTTCTGAGAAACAGTCTTGCTATGTAATTCAGACTAGCCTTGAACTTACTGTGTAGTGCAGGCTGGGCTCAAACTTGTGGCAATCCTCCTGCCTCAGCCTCCAAAATGCTGGGATTGCAGGCATGTACCACTACACCAGGCTTTTGTATCTATTTTTATGAGAGATATTTGTAGTTTTCTTTTCTTATGTCTTTGTCTGTTTTTGGTCTAAGAGAAATGCTGACCTCAATAAATGGGCTTGTACGTGTTCCCTCTCCTTTTATTCTCTGAAAATGTTTACAGAGAATTAACATATTTCCCTTAATTATTTGGTGGGTTAGCAGTGAACCCATATATGGGTTTCTGTTTTGGAAGGCAATTGATTATCAGTTCAATTTTTTAATGGTATAGATCTATTTTGATCATCCATTTCTTCTTGCATGAGTTTTGGCAGATTGGTCCTTTTCATCTAGGTTATCAAGTCTGTGGACTTTTCCATAGTATTTCTTCATTATCATTATTTCTCTGTTGCCCTTATTTTGAAGGAAAAATAAATCACCAGAAGAATGCTTTAATAATGTAAATAAGGTAGAATTAAAGATATGGGTAGATCTTGTATGTTTTGAGAGTTTCCTGTATATTCAGCACTGTCCTATTAGTATCTACATGGGCTACTTCTTTTAATCCATTAGCAGCTCCATTAAATAGTGATTATTGTCTTCTAAAACAGAAGAAATATACTCAGATTTCATAACTTGTGAAAGACCACATGATGAAGACCAAACTGTAGCCACTTATCCTCTCTAAAGAAAAGATTTGCTAATGGAAGTTTGTTTTTTGCCAGATGCCTGCAATAGAAGAGAAAAAGAGAGCGCTCTTGGGAACTCAGGCTCTATACACTGGGCATCCTGACCAACTGACATGAGCGCAGGGGGCTTTCCACCTTCATCTCTGATGGAGCCAGAATGTTAGATATTACAGCACGGGGAGGTTCACCCACTGAGTGTTGCGCATTCACTCAAAGACTGTTTTTCTGCAGATGGAAGAATGCGTGTACAGTTTGGCGAGGCAGCAGTATTTCTCACTATGAATTAATACTTTGGTGTTTGGGTTTATTAACTGGCCTCTTGTAAGTTGGACTGTATGAGTTCATCCACCTGATCTCTGTCAGTTCTTAATGTTCTGAAGAAGCTGAGTTTCTGGGACTACAGAGCTGCGGGCCAAATCCTGACCCGAAGGAGGGCTTTAAGGTAATGCCTTAGGAGCCCCTCACCGGCAGCCAGCTAGCCTTTCTATCCGGCTTCTCCACTTTCCCTAATTTAAATGCAATGTAAAAGGTGAAAGATTCATACGATCTGAAGAGAAACCAGAGTATTAAAATGCAATGTAAAAGTGTGGGGATGTTCTCCTAGTTAAACTTTTCATCTCTCCCAGCCAGACCATCCCTTCTGTATTCTGCATGGTTTCGCTGGGTTTATAATTCTAGAAACCACATTTCTGCTTTGTCAGGGAGGCTTTGTTGCTGATGGAAAAGGGACTCCTTGCTATGTGTCATGTGGGCTTCCAGAGAGCTCCCTGATTCAGGCAGGGTTACACCGGCATCACTCTTTTACTTCAACAGCTTCAGTTCCTCCTTACAGCAGCAGCTAAATTCAGTTCCTCGCTTTTCATCAACACCGTGGGACCAGACTTTTGCATCCTTTTGGAGAAACCAGCAGAACCCACCTACTACTGTCTTTTCAGAGGTTTGCTTTCCCCTCTCAATTCCCAAGTCTTATGAATTCTGCCTACTTTTCTGTAGCCCCCATACTGGGAGTGATTAATGCTTATTGCCCTTGTTACCTCTGAGACACCTCCTTCTGCCCTTTCATTTGCTTAGTTTGCTGCTTTATACCTGGATAACAGTCATAGTCTCTGTTCAAATAACTGGTGTGATTTCTGTTTTGAATGATACAGCTATGTATATGAGCTTCAATTTTTATGTTTTCTTTTATTCAAATTGGCAAAAAGCTTTACTCATATCTAACAATCTGTATATGGCTTGCAAAAACCCCAATTAATTCACATCAAATAATCTGTCAAAATAGGAAGAAAACTGCAATAAATAAATAAAAGAGCCACACACGCTGCAGACATTTGACTTTTCCCCATTCTCTGTAACTGAGCAGTTTGCTCAAAGCACCCTTATGTCTTTTTCTCAGCTGTGGAAACCAATAAATCCCCAAACAACACCATTCCAGTAAAACAAACTGCATACCCCAAAGAAGGATTTACTGGAATGATGTCAAATGACGGTTTCCATGTTACTGAGTGCTTTCTTTAGAACTTTCCCAGAACTGAGACCTCAGAAGGTTATTATTTTGCTTTGAGGAGAGGCTTGGAAGGATATTCCACAGGAAAAGAGCATGGCCTGACATTTGCTTATACCTGGGAGGATTCTGGGGCTGCCTGCATACAAGGGAGAAGCAGCCCAAAGACATATTTTGAATAGCTTGAAGCCCAAGTCCCCCCCAAATAATAATTTAGTTGATACGTAAAAAAAATTTAATAGAAAATAGTGGCTTTGTGTCATTATTCAAGCTTATGTTGATGAATATTGTTTTTTTTTTAAATTTTTTTATTTTATTTTAAAGACAAAAGAATGGAGACATATGAACCAGAAAAGCCATAAACAATACAGAAAATACAAAGTTATACAGAATATAGTAGGGAATTAGAACTGGATGTTGTATTACATAGTTATCTTCACATTAGTTAACACAAAAACATTAAAGGAAATACCAAATTATAGATAA
>PVLD010008644.1:0-82502 GCA_004027595.1 Dinomys branickii
CCCTACTATCTTATCTATAATTTGGTATTTCCTTTAATGTTTTTGTGTTAACTAATGTGAAGATAACTATATAATACAACATCCAGTTCTAATTCCCCTACTATATTCTGTATAACTTTGTATTCTCTGTATTGTTTATGGCTTTTCTGGTTCATATGTCTCCATTCTTTTGTCTTTAAAATAAAATTAAAAAAAAAAAAACTCAAAGTAAAAATTTCTAGTGATTTATTGAAAAGAACAATTAATGTTGAACTGTTTAATCAGTCTTCCACTCATATCTAGTAATGAGAGCAACTTCATTGAAGAAAACAGTATGTAATGTACCAACCATTGTTAATTTCTTATCATCTTGTTTTGAAATTCTGTGTCATTTTTATTGTTTTTGTGTTGTTTTGTTTCTGTCTTTGTTTTTTTGTTTGTTTTTTGCTCTTTAAAATAAATAAAACTCAGAGTAAAAAAATATACTTTTATAAAAATGCACGCTGTTCATCCCTTAGCACTTGATTTCCTAACAAAGATTTTTTTATTCCTTCCAAGTGAGATTCTCACAGACCAACAGTAAAATAATTTCTAATTATCTACCCAGTCAATTCAAAAACATTGAAAATCCTGCTGACCTTTCTTTAGATTTTGAGAAGAGTGAGAATCTTAGTTTCTAGAATATTACTTTCTCCACTACCAAATATACTTTTATTCTCAGTGGCTCGTAGCTTCTGAGACTGTCTCCATTTTCCTCCCTTTCTATCAGCAAGGCCTTTTCCTTTTGTTTCATGTAAGTACTTTGTCTCTCACCACCACGTGACTATGACGTCATGAGGAGGGTTTTCCTCCAAAGTGAAGGCAGGTACAGAACTGAAATAATAAAGATGGAAATGTGTTGGAACATGTTATGGTTTGTGTCTGGATGTCCCCCCAAAGCCTCATGCAGTCACAGGGCAGCTTCTAGAGTTTATGATTGATTCATGGTCCAGTGTTGGGATTATGGGTGTGGGCACTACACCCACCCTGGGGCAGGTAGTTTGCATACCTGTAATGTAAGGGAAGGAAAGAGGCTGCTTGTGGCTGCTCCTCCCTTTTTGCTCTCCTTGCTTTGCTGTTTTCCACCACCATGGACTGTTGCCCTCTGCCATGTGCCACTCTGCCTTGGAGCCAGTGGATTATAGATTGAAATTTACACAAACTGTAAGATAGATAAACCTTTCCTTCCTTAATTCAGGACATCAGGTATTTTGTCTCAGCAATGAGAGAAAAGTAACTAAGACACAACAACATACACTTACTGAGCTTTTCTTTGGTGTGAAGATCAATTCAACATACAGAAATGGAAAAATACCCACAGATCAATCCTAAAGCATCTGAATCTTTAGTAAATTCACTCCATTAGTTTACTTTTAAGATTCTACCCTCTTCTTGCATAGAAAGTGATTAGAAAATATATTCACACGGAATTTCCCCTGTGTTTTATCAAGAGTGCTGTTAAAATAGTTTTTTCAAGGTTTTACCTCCTCTTTTTGGGGTCCCCACATAAAAACCATTTTGGTATCAAATCATTAAGTATCTAAATGTCCAACAACAGGGATGCATAAGTAAATTATGGTATTTCTATATAGTACACCATCATACAGGCATTAAACTAATTTTGAAGACTAGGAAAATGGAAGAAATCTGTGAGAGGAGACCAGGTGGAACTCAGCAGCCAGCCTGCAGGGGCTGCTTATTTCCCTCCTTGGATCTTCATTTCAAAGGGTACTTTCTTAAGACCATTTCCAACCTATACTGTGCATGCTCAGTAAGGTTTTGGAGGAAAAGCCTGCAGGATTACAAAGTCACTCAATTTTATGGCTTGTACATTTCTCACTAGTGCATACTCAGCCCCTGCCAATTCCTTAATTACTGAAGTGGAACTCTTCTTGCCCACTTCCACTGTCTACGGGGTAAGAGATTTGGGAAGGGTTGGGAGATTTGGGAGCCCCGTGGAAAGTTCTCTGAAAGGTTCTCTAACAGGCTCAAGGAAAGTCATGAATTTGTGGTTTTTCTAGTCTTGTTTCCCACTGTTGGAGTGTGAGAGGCCCTTTAGCATCCTGCATCAGTTTGGAAACAGAGGTATTACTTATAAGTAAGCCATCTTATTTACCCAGTCTTAACACAGTTAAGCACTCACTTCTGAACTGGTAATACATGTTCCCTCATTTTTATATCTGCCCTATTGAATTGGAAGCTTTGTGAAGAATAGTAGGTGTTTTCATGGACTAGAAGAAAAAGTATGAACTCTAGAGACAGAAAGAGTGTTCTTTAAAATATAGATAAGAATACTCAAGATCTTGGCGAATCTGTGTACAAAGCTCCAGAAGTAGGAAAGTTTTCCAAAGATGTTAGTTTTCTTCACTTCCCATTTTCTGCTTACATTTACTCTACTTCATGGACCCTGGAAAAGCAGTGGACAGGGAGCAGTAGCAAACTGAATACAGTCAGTTGAATGTCCCAGTCTGGTTTCCAGCTTATTCTTACAATTTATTATCATCCAAGATTTGATGCCCCAGTACACACCAAGAGAAATTTACCAATAATTTCTAGAAAACTCTAAAGCTCAGGGAAAAGAAACTTGCCCTGTTCTCCCCTCCAGAAAAACATGTGTGTCAATGAACATCAAGATACTTAAAAATCTGGCCAGTCAAATACTCCCTTTGAGGAAGAATTCAGGCCAGTCAACTTCTTTGAGTCTTATATCCTTAAAGTTGATTAATAACTTAAAGCATTGACTTAATCATATCGAACTTGTGGGTTAGGGGATAGAAAGCTCACAGTGAAAATGTTTTCTTGAGAAAAAATATTCTTAATTCATTAACATCTTAGTGAAGGTTCTTAAGACATTGTACACTGTTCTAAAGGAACACATTTGGAGGAAAACAAAAGCCGAAGGCCAGGATGTAGGAATAAACTCATCAAAACCAGGTCCTTGAGGAAAGTGACACTGAAAAAGAAGAGATGCTTATAGAAACCATGGCCCTAACCCTCAAAGAAAGAAAGCAATGGAGTCAGCCGTGGTAGTACACACCTGTAATCCCAGCTCTCTGGGGAGCTGAAGCTGGTGGATCAAAACAAGCTGAAGCCCAACTTGAGCAATTTAGTGCATTAATGAGACCCTGTCTCAGAATAAAAAAAATATAAAGGGGCTAGTGGTATAACTCAGGGCAAAGATCCTGAGTTAAATCAAGAAATAAAGACAGGCAGAGAGACAGAAACAGACAAACAGAGATGGAGATGGAGACAGAGATGGAGGAGGAGAGGAAGAGGAAGAAGGAGAAGGAGGAGAAAGAAGAGAAGGAGAGCGAGGAAGAGAAGGAGATGGAAGAAGATGAAGAAGGAGGAGGAGGAGGAGGAGGAGGAGGAAGAAGAGGAAGAGGAAGAGGAAGAGGAGGAGGAGGAAGAGGAAGAGGAAGAGGAAGAAGAAGAAGAAGAAGAAGAAGAAGAAGAAGAAGAAGAAGAAGAAGAAGAAGAAGAAGAAGAAGAAGAAGAAGAAGAAGAGGAGGAGGAGGAGGAGGAGGAAGAGGAAGAGGAAGAGGAAGAGGAAGAAGAAGAAGAAGAAGAAGAAGAAGAAGAAGAAGAAGAAGAAGGGGAAGAAGAAGGGGAGGAGGAGGAAAGGAGAGGGGAAAGGAGAGAAAAAGAGAGAGGAATAGAGGAAGGAAGAGAGATAGGAGGGAAGAGAGAGAAAAAGGAAGAGAGCGAGGGAAAAGAAAGTGGGAGAAGAGAGGGAGGGAGATAAAGAAAGGGAGGGAAGAAGGGAGGAAGGAAAAGAGAAAAAGGGAGGGCCATGGAGAGAAGGAGGGAAGGAAATACAAAGGGGGAGACCAACAGCAAGGGCTTTTGGCAGTCTTCTAGATCTACTAGGAAATGATATGGGGACAGCATGCATTTATAAATTCCCATCATGACCATTGTTGCTGGCCCTATCTCCAATAATTCAAGTTACCTGGGGCGGGGAAATGTTTTAGAAATTCTATTATTTGGATAATAGAGCAAAAACTACACTCATCAATGACATATTGAGGAATAAAAATATCAGTTAAGAACAGAATTATCTTCGCTTTGATTCGTATCCTAGACTTGCAACTTTTGAAGGCCACATAAATTATCTGATGGGGATGGCTCACTTCGTGGTGTGACATGAGAACCACATAATACTGACTGCTCACTGGTTTGGAGCGTGACTGCATACAACAAACACCACTCATTGGGAGGTTCTGATATCAGTTTCTAATTCTTCTCTCACTGAAAGAAAATTATGGGAAGTTATTAGTCCAGAATGGGTAAGAAATGTCTTTTTTATTTGTGCTCAGTTCTATCAAGGTTTCTTTTCCGACTTTCACTCTGATTCTTTTTTCAGAATCACATTACTTCCATACTTTTATCTCACACCAGATAGCACTTGAAAAAAAATTTCATGCTTTCACGGTAACACGTAAAAATTCTCAAGTCTCTCCTCATTCACTTATTTTCAGACTGAGATGTAATTAGCGATAATGCTAGGTGGAACTGCTTTCTTCAAGACAGAGTACTCTGAGAAGTGCTTGATTTCAATTACTTGTGCACACAAGGAAGACATTTTCAGGGTCAAAACCTGTGGCATTTTCTCTTTTATTCTGATCTCAGCATTCTGAATTCTAGGCATTTGTTTTTGAAGTCAGTGATTAGCAGTATCTCCACCATGCCATGTTTTGGTCAGAAGAATAACTCTCTGATTAAAGTTTGAGCCAGAAATAGATTTCTTGGCAGGGGGGTATATTTCACAGATATCAAACACTACTCAACACTCTCCTCCATACAGTAGGATTGGAGCAGTCACCTTTTCAAAGCCACAAAAAGAGATGACAATTTTTAACGTAATGATATTGCTACCCTTCTAATGAGGCAAGAGTCTCTGTGGAAATTTTCACCAATCCTCAATGCCCCTTAAGCAATTAAGTAGGACATCATAACTCCATAGTTCAAGCAGAATTAAATTATTTGTCATAGTGAATCCTAGGGAAAAAAGTTTTGGTTAAATCTAATAATGTTTTTCAAGATCCAGCTTTTAACCCAGTCATTAATGAATTGTGAAATCAACCAATGCTCTGCAACCAATTTTACAAATGTGGTGATTTTTAACTAAAGTTTTCTTTTTCAGTCAAGAGGAACAAGAAAAAAGAATAAAAGAAAGGAAAAAATGTACATGTGAAGTTAGTTGTTATTACATGAACTTTTTGATTCAGGTATAAAGAATGGTCAAACACTTCATTCTTTCCTTCAATAAGCATATTTCAAGTAACTTCTCTAAACAGTTTAAGGTACACATAGATACACTCAAAGTTTGAGCCCTGTATTCTTTCACACTTCACAAAGGAAAATTCTTTTTGCCTCCTCCTGCCTAGAAATTCCTCTCAATGAAGGCTATGGGTCCCAAAACACTGTAGGGTCTAATATACCATACGGTGAGCTCCACGGTCAAGTCGTCTATTCCTTCCCAGGTGGTCAACACTCCGAACCATTGTCCTAGTTCAGGGCGACAGTTTACAGAATGGAAAAAGGAAACACACACAAAACACAGAGGTTGTCTTAGTCACTGTCTCATCACTGGGACAGAGTGTCAGGAGCCCACAGCTGAATGAAGGAGACAATTCTTTGGGCTCATAGTTTTGGTTTATGGTTGCCTGGCTCCAAGGCAGGACTAGGACGACAGAGGGGCACGGTGGAAAAAATGGCGCTCAGGGTGCAGAGAGAGAAAGGAAGAACTTGGGATTGCAGTCACATCCCCGAGCGACCCACCTCCTAGCAGCAAATTCAACTACTGAGCCATCAATGGGCAAATCCACTGATCAATATGGTGCCCCATGGTTCCATCACCTTCTGCATACGTGAGAACTTTGTGAGATATTTTATGTTTTTCTCTTTTATTTTTTATTGTGAAAGAGTGTCTCAGTTACTTTTCTCCCGTTGTGAATAAGGTAAAATACATACCGAACAGCCAAAGTTAAAGGGGAAAGGTGTATTTAGCGCACAGTTTGTAGAGATTTTGGCCCATAATCAGCTGGCTCCAAGGCAGGAAGGCAGAGGAGAAGCAGTCCATGGTGGGCAGAAGTGGCAAAGCAACAAGTAAAGGCCCTTAATTGTGGGACATTTTAGATATAAACCATATCAGAGATTAAAAAGAGATGGCAATGGCTGACAGTATCACACTATGGAAATAATTTTCTACTTCTGTTGAACAATAAATAATAGAAGTTCTTAAAAATTTGAAATCTTCTGGACACTAATGAAATAACGCCACATGCCAAAATGGGTGCGATGCAGCCAAAGCAGTGGTATGAGGGAAGTTTATGGTGATAAATGCACGCATTAAACTGGAGGGATTTCAGATTTAAAACCATAACAATGTATCTCAAGACTTAGAAACCAAAAATAAACCAAACTCAAAGTAAAAAGAAATAAAGATCAGATCAGAAATAAAGATAAAGGAAGAAAGACATACAAAAGATTATGAAACAAAGAGTGTTTTTTGAAAGGATGATCAAAATTTCCAAACCTTTAATTAGAATAAGCAAGAAAACAGAGAAAAGACCCAAATGAAATAAGAAATGAAAAAGGAAACATTACAACAGCCACCACAGTAATACAAATGACCATCAAAAGCTACTGTGAACAACTGTATTCTAAAAACTGGAAAATCTGAAAGAAATTTAAAAATTTGTAAACGCATACCACTTGCCTAAATTGAATCAAGAATACATAGAAAATCTGAACACACCAATAATGAGTACTTGGAAATTTCAGATTGCAACAGTAACTGAAAATTGCACATCAAAAAAAGCCTAGGATACGATGGCATTACAGCTAAATAATACAAAACTTGTAAAGAACTAATTCAGTTCTTCTCAAACTATTCCCAAAAAATGAAATAGAGGAAACTCTATTTCAATAGGCCAGAATTACCTTGATGTGAAAAACAAAGATACAACAAAAAGAAAACTACAGAACCATATTCCTGATCCATAGATGCAAAACTTCTCAATACAATACTAGCAAACCAAATTCAACAGTGCATCAGAAAGTTCCTGTCACAATCAAGTGGGATGTGTCTGAGGGATATAAGGATATTTCAATATATGCAACCCCATAATCATGACATAACATACCAACAGAATGAAGGACAAAAACCATATTATCACTTCCATAGATGCTGAGAACTGTAATAGTCAATATCCCTTCACAATAAAATAAAACGCTCATTAGGCATAGGAAGAACACACCTCAAAATGTTTAAGGTTATATATGAAAAAACTCACAAGCAATAGCATACTGAGTGTGAAAAAGCTAAAAGTGCTTCCTCTAAGATCAAGAACAAAACAAGGATGCCCACTTTCACCACTCCAATTTAATATGTGTGAGCAACTAGGCAGGGAAAAGAAATAAATGCCATCCAATTTGGAAACACTGAAATTAAAATACCCATATTTGCAGGTAACATAATTCTATCAAAAGAAAAGCCTATCTACTGCCTCAAAAGTTACTGGAACTTATAAAAAAATTCTGTAAATTTCAAATATAAATTCAATATATAAAGACAGCAGTGTATTTAGGAACTAATAATGAAGTTGTTGAACAATAAATTAAGAAATAAATTCTATTCTCAATAGCTACAGATTACAACAAAAGAAGGAAAGGCATCCCAGGCTCATGATCAGAGGGAAATAATATTGTTAAAATGACCACACCACACAAAACAATCTATAGATTCAATGTAATACCCCTCACAAGGACTTTCTTCACAAAAATAGAAAATACTAAAACACAATGAGACAAAAAAGACCGAGAACAGCCAAAACAATGCTGAAGAAAAGGGAGTTGTGGGACACAAAGATCACTAGGGACATTATACCTGTCTTTAAAACATTCTACAAAGCTATAGTAACTAAAATGGTGCAGTACTGGCATTGAAACCAAAAAAAATAGAATAGAATAGAAAACTCAGAAAATAATCTACACACACACACAGTCAACTGATCTTTTTCCTAGTTACCAAGAACAAACAATAAAGGAAAGACAGTTTCTTCAATAAATGGTACTGACAAAATTCAAAATACATCTTCAGAAGAATAAAAGTAAATACTTTTTTCTCATCATATATAAAAATCAACCTAAAGCCCAAGAGCTACTGGACCCAGCTACTTGCCTGGTAGGAAGAGTCAGCAGTGGGACCAGGCTATCAGTTGGTGAGAAGAATCCAGATGGCTGACTCCACCCCCTACATCAGTGGGACCAGGTGACCAGCAGGAACACCAGCACACCAGTAATACAATAAGGCCCCAACTAGGGTACACACAATAGGCAGGTGGGTCTAGCAGCTTGGAAAAGTATTAAGGAACAGTAAGAACAGGTGCCAACAGGTGCTAAGTTAGGAAACCCAGTGCTGTGCTTGGGGACAAAGGCACACGGCATAGAAGCAGCTGGCTGGGGTGCCACTCTGATCCTGCTGGGTTTCTTTTCTTTTTCTTTTTTGCTTCTTTCTTATCTTAATTTTCTTTACTCTTTTCTATACAGCTGGGGAGAACTCCAGCCACAGAAAACTAATCCTACCCCTCAAACCCAGACACCAAGCTCAGATAATCTCTTGCTTACTACTTCGCTCTTTCTCTTCTGCCCTCTTCTCCACTTTCCCAGTGTTTGTGAGATCGTCCTCTGGCCTCCAGCCTTGCATCTACAGTCTTCTTAGGTATCTGTATTTTATCCACTGTCTTTCATAAATTTCCCCACCACAGGGTAAAATTACTCTACTAAGGGGAAACATTTTACATACTAACTATAAACTTATGATCAGTTCTGTTATATAACTGTAGGTTTTGTTCCTATGATTCAACATCCAAAATCAGTAGCACAGTTGGTCAGTTTCTAAACTGTGTTTGACGCTATTGTAATTTCTAATCGTACTACTTTAGCTAGGATGTCATATTTGTTGTAATTAGTTGTTTTCCCTTCTGTAACAATACTGGGAAGCTGTAGGGTAATAACCTCCAACATCCCGTACAACAGGACAGGGGACTGGGCTAAATAGATACCAACAACTCACTCTTAATTAATTGAGAAGGTGGGATATTGGGACACACATAAACCAAGAGCATCCTACACACAGAAGACATTTTACAAGGATCAAAAGAAAACAAAATGAAAAATTTTTGAAGTAGGAAATTAAAACACACAAAATGTATACTCAGACCTCCAGCCCACCCAGAACAAGTCCAGGAGACAATGAGATGGTGGAAAATGGAAGTCATGCTCCTGAAATTGCTGAAATGATAACAGCCAAAGTAAAGAAACAAAGGAATGAGGCTATAAAAGAAATAAGATTAGAAATAATTTCTCAGGTAAAAAAGGAATAGTTAATGTGTAATTGTTTGATCAATCTTACATGCCTATATCTGCTTATCTGAGCAACCACTTTGAATATAACATTATGTAATATAACAACCATTGTTAATATCCTATTGCCTTGTTTTGAAATTCTGTGCCATTTTTATTGTTTTTATGCTGTTTTGTCTATGTATTGTTTTTTTATTTTTTATTTTTTGTTTCTCTTTAAAATGAAGAATAAAATATATATATATATATATATATATACAAGGATAGCTGGGAGAGGTGTATTGCTGATGTATGTGGTTTATTGAGAGGAAGAGTTAATGCTTAAAACTTTCTCTTTTCTTGACCAATTTTGCATGCTTTTATCTGGTAATCAGAAGGACTGATCTGAAGACAACCATATGCAATATAAGAACCATTGTTTAATTCCTACCATCTTGTATGGTGAAGCTCTGTATTGTTTTCAGTGTTTTTTATTGCTTGTTATTGCCTTTGATTGTTTGATCAGTCTTGTATTGTTACATCTGGTGGACTGAGCAACTTGGTTGAAGATGACAGTCTGTAGTGTACCAACCACTGTTAATTCCTATCACTCTGTTTTGAGGTCATGAATCATTTTGGTTGTTTCTACATTGTTTTTGTCTTCATTGTTGTTACTTTGTTAGGTTTTTTCTCTTTAAGATAAAAAATAAAATAAACAGATTTCTAAAAAAAAAAAAAAATGCAACAGAAATCTATCCTAAATAAGAGCAGAGCAGCCACAGGAACACCCTCCAAAATTCTTCCTAGGAATTCCTTGGAGGAACAGGGGATGGTGCTGAGTTAAATTATGCCCAATGCCATCTCTGAAACCCATTGTTTCAGGCCATTTTTCTCCTGATTCCAAATACTAGGGTCAGGCTATAGCTGAACATCATCCAGTTTTGGAGAATATAAGCCAGTGTGCTGCATGTGTGAACGAAATTAACATTTCTGTGACTTCAGAATACAGACATGGTCAAAAGTATATACTCATGTTATATGTGCTGAAGCTAGAAACAGAATTCAGAAACAAAAACCAAACCAAGAGAACTCCCATGGACAGCAATTCCCAAAACCTTCTCTGACACTAGACATCCTGAAACAGGACCCTCACTCACAAAACAACAACAACAACAAAGACCAAAACAGAGGGAAGAAGCAATAGGACCAGAATTTACTCATTTGTACCAAAGTTGCTCATCAAATAAGATGTTTTCCAAATTCAGAAAATGTTTCCTTCAAAGGTCTGTGCAGAGCTGAGGAAATTGCTGCAGATGGCCTCTGGGTCAAAGAGCCCAGGCAACTGCTCAAACTCCACCATGGGCTCTCCATGCCAGGAAGTGGGAGTGAGCTACAGACACAAATTTCCTGGGGACCTTTCTCATGCTTAACTCTCCAAACTGTCTCCGAGCCAGGCTAGTTCTGCTGTGGTTTCAGTGATGCCAACAACTGAAACCACAAACTCTGTGAAAGACAGGAGTTCATTCACAAGAAAGCAGAGGCTGTGGAGCTGGATAACAAGTCTCAAACCCACCTCCCTGAAGATAGGTATCGAAGATACTTATGGACTGAAGCGTAGAGGTGACTGGAAATAGATGATAAAAGCTGGTAAAGCAGATTAAGTCTAGTGTTGTTCAGGTTTTCCTTTGGTTTTCCGATAGAATTCAGCAACAGGTAAGAATAATTATACATCATTAACAAGGGAGTTTATTTCAGTGATACAATCCAAAAGAAATATAAAATGTCAATAATCTACATATTAACCATCTACAGGAAAACAACATGGTCACACAAGCATACACAGAAAAAGGTATTAGTTGGTGGTTGGTTAGAATTCATTGTTTTTTTTTTAATTTCTTTTCAATTAACACAGAATACATGGATGTATCTACAGACTAATGTGTGATATTTCGATATGCATATAAAATGTGTGATAAATAAAATAGGACAAAAACCTAAAGAAAACAAGATTTTGAAAAAGCAAACTTAAACTACATGGGCTGGGTAGAGTGCCAAATAGACTAACAAAAAAGAAATGCTGTCATTGACAGGCCACGGGGACCAGTCAAGGACCATTAATGCTGTGAGCACCTAGTAGCCCAACCTCTCAAAGGCGGCCTCACACCTGCCTTAAACAGAGCTTAGTCTTTCCATGCAACCAAGAAAACTGGAGCAGAGAACAGCCTGTGTCTAAGGACCAGTGACCCCTGGAAACCTGGACACGTTATCTCCTTATTTAAAGACCTCAGTATTTCTCTCTTGCTCTGAGAAAAAAAATTCCAAATTCCTTAGCAAGACCCAGTGTCTTCACTTACATTATCCCTGACACCCTTGCTGTCCCATTCCCCCTGCCTTCTGCTACCCGCCCTCGTCATCCCCAGTTCTCTTAACAGGAGGTCTTTGCATACATCCCTCCCTCTTCCCAAAGTACATCGCCCTTCCTCTCCTATTTCTCCTTCGGGACTTACGTCACCTGTTCTGTTAAAACTTCATTGTCCCGGCTATCTGCTGCCTGTGTCGTTTCCTCTGCACCCCCACCACACCCTGTCCTGTAGATCAGAACTTTCCCAAATTGTATTCTAGACACACAGTTCCTTTCCTGTGCCCTCAGCCCCACGCCAAGGGCACAAACACTATGGCAGCAACTAGGCCTTTCCTGTTCATGGTGCTTATTTCTTGTTCTTTATTTCTTTTCTATCCCCAAGGTTCAGTGATGAACAATAAATACATTGTGATCCGTGGTGTCACTGGTGTGTTTTTGATGTATATTGAGCTCTAGATCTCCTCGGAGGCTTGTTTCCCCCTCACTACGGATGTAACTTCATCTTAATGAAACGTGCTTATCCCTGAAATAAGGCTTATGGTTAACATTACATAAAAGAATGAACATATAACCCTCAGAGCAAATCCTGGCACACAGACATTCAGTTCCTGGTAATTATTTTATCCTAGCCTCTGTTCCCTCTCGCCTGTGAACTGATGCCTGTCTCATCAAACTGCAACCAACCCCCTGCTCATCTCTTCAACCTGTCTATGGAGAACACCTGGACGCTAAGCACTAAAGACTTCACTTCATCTATTTCTTCTTCGTTCTCCTTATTGACTGTACCAAATTAGTCAAGGTTTCTGAAAACTGCTCTAATAATATTAAATGGATTTCTCAGTGTTATTAAATCCACCCTTTCCATTGATTAATTTCTTAGAACTACTGGGAATATCCTGCTCAGATGCCATTCTCTACAGAAAATCTCACTACTGGCCAACCTCAGGGTTCATTGTCCCATATGGACATCTTCAGTGAATAACTTCTGTGATTCCCAGACCTGCTCTGAACAATTCTGATGATGAAAATTCACTAAAGAGGTGCAGAAAATCTGGAATTTTACCCCTAGCCTGTCACCTGGAAGTTAGTGACTAGACAAATCACTTAATATATCCCTGCCTCTTCAGTCCCCAGTACCACATACATTAAAGAAAAAACAAAATATATCCCTGCCTCAGTTCCCTTATCAGTAAAATGAGGAGGATTAAATAGCTCATCACCTTGTTCCATTGCCGCTAAAATGTTCTTTGATCCTATGATTCTTTGCCTAGGGAATTCAATCTAAAGAAAGACAGCATCACTCAAAGTGAGGTTGGAGAAGAATTTGATAAAGAACAATTTACAAAGATGCAGGCCGGAGATACAGCTCAGCAGCATAAGTGCTTGCCTGGCAAACTTGAGGTCATAAGTTCGATTCCCAGTACCGAAAAAGAAAAACAAGGATGTGTATAAGATGTATGGAAACCAATACGTGTATGTGGAACCTCAGAGCTAATAGCAGGAAACCTCATCGATCCATGCAAATTTCCAGAGCCCAGAGGGACAGACATGGAGAGAGAAGCCCCCAAACACACCAGTAGCCTCTGCAAGGGAAGCAGTCAGCCTTGAAGATGCTGCAGGAAGGGACCCCAGGGAGCCAGCCAGCTGGGCTCCAGAGGACAAGAGAGCTCAGTGCTACACTCCCTACAGGTCAGCCACATGCATGATAACACAGACAGACACGGATATAGTGAATGTGAAGATGCAATAAGAAAATGACTTGTGCATGGGGATGCTGATGGCAGTTTTGGGTAGACTCTAGATTCAGAGAGGCTTTTATCAGTGATGAGTTGCTGAGATGCAGATGAACACATTTTTGTTGTCCAGCAGAGCTTTGTTGACCCCTTGGCATTCTGCTTAAGGGTAAATCATCTTCAGTCTCTTTAAAGCAATGGCACTGTTACCACCAACTATATCAAATAAGCCACAAGTTATCAAAATTTTTAAAACTTATGTTACTAGAGAGTCTTTTTTGGAAAATAACTTATGGCAACATAAAATGTTTAATGTCACCTCATAACCTGTGCACCTTATTTTTAAAATACAGTTGATTAGATGATCTACAGAGTATCCTTTTGAAAGCAGTCTGAATTATTATTATCCAATTCTTATGTAGATTTATAATTAATCTAACAACCATGATTTGACCGTGAATATGCCTTTGCCATCTGTTATCTTTACGCTGAACTTGATCATGAATAATGCATAACCATCTGACGGCTGAATCCAATCCATAATGTGGCCATACATGATGTAGAGCCATCCATAGTGTCCTAATTTGCATTCTCCACCATTTTCATCTAATTCCTACCCAGAGGTTTTTCACTGAGTTTCAGCCACCAAGGAAACAATGCACCTACGGACTTTGCCATATGGGATGCAGTGCACAGTATCCATTGTCCTGAGCCCAATCCTAATAGTCATCAGGAGAGCCAAAATATGTCACACCAAACATGGGCAGGGGTGCTCTTGGGCATCCATAAGATGCTTAATGGGGCTTTCAGTACAGTACTGCTGGCAGTGTGCATTTTAATTAGACTTCTAAGTGCACATTTATTTTTCCCACTATGCCAGTCCCACAGGCAGGTAAAAGTCAGCCACGTGACTATAGGTGTCAGGCACTGGTTGACATCATGGCCACCTTTTAAAAAATGAAGTGTAAGCATTTAAAAATATAAGCCAAACCAAATTGCTGCCCATCTGAACCTGACTTCTTCATCCCACTCTTCTGCACAGTAACCCTTGCTCTTTGTCTCCTCTTAGCTGGCTCCCGCCTATGGCATATTCTTCCCTTAGCATCTTCTGCACTAGTAAAGACTGTAAAACCTTGATTTCATAGGCTCTGCTTATGTACTTTCTAATTCAACTGCTTACAAAATGCAGGGATTTCCAAAATGAAAAACAACACCAGTCCCAAAGTCCCTGACAGTCATCAGGTCATCTATATATTTCTATCCATCAATCTTGACCCCAGGACATTGTAACAAGAAAGGCCTAGCACATTTGTGAATCAAAGCCATGATACATTTCCCTTAAAAATTTGTTCTATACTTCCTATAAAATCTCTTACTCTGGGTAGAAATGGAGAAACTTGAAGGGTAATTTAATGCTCAGAGAAATCTGAGTTAAATTTTATAGGTGCTGAATTTGAAGTAAGACCTTTGGCCTTTTCCTTTGAATATAATCCCCACTGAATATAAAATTGACCAAAATCCATGTGCAAAACTGTGATGGAAACAGTTCTAAATGGTAGCAGCTGATTTCTTGGTGATAGTCATTCTTTCTGGGGTGAGATAGAATCTCAGTGTTGTTTTAATTTGCATTTCTCAAATGACTAATGATGTTGAACATTGTTTCATGCATTTACTTGCCATTTGTATTTCTTTATTGGAGAAGTATGTATTCATCTCAGATGCCCATTTTTGTACTGGGTCTTTAAATTGGGGGAGGGGTGCTTTTTTTTTTTTTTTTTTAGTTCTTTATATGTTCTTGATGGAAGTCCTTTGTCCAAGGGACAGTTGGCTAAAATTTTTTCCCAATTTGTGGGTTTTCTTCTCACTTTGCTGGTGATTTCTTTAGATGTGCAAAAGCTTTTCAGTAAGAAGATTTCCCAGTTGTTGATTCTTTGAAGTATTTCCCATATAGTTTTATTTTTGTTCATGAACTCTCTGCCTAACCCTATGTCTTCAGGATTTCTACCTGCTTTTTTCCCAGTAGATTTAGTGTTTCTTTTTTAATGTTGAGAACTTTGATACATTTTGACTTGAGTTTGGTGCATGGTGATAGACATGGGTCTAGTTTCAGCCTTCAGCATGTGGTGAGCCTGTTTTTCCAGCACCATTTACTAAAGAGGCTATCTTTCTTCCAGTGAACTTGTTTGGTCCCTTTGTCAAAAATGCATTGGCCTCTTTGTCAAAACTGGATGAGTGTGTTTGTGGTTGTGGCTGTTTCTTCCATTGATCCTCAGGTCTGTTCTTTTGCCAGTACCATGTTGATTTTATCTCAGTGGCCTTGTACTATAGTGTCAAGTCAGGGATTTTGATGCCACCTGACATGCCACTGTTGCCTGGGATTGCATTTGTTATTGTGGACCTCTTCTAGTTCCAGATGAATTTTAGGAATTTTTCTGTAGATCTATGAGGTATACTAATGGTATTTTAATTAGGATTGCTTTCAAATCTTCTTTGATCTCCTTTTTCAGAGCACTGTAGTTTTCACTGTAAAGATCTTTTTACTTCTTTTGTTAGATTGATTCCTAAGTATTGCAATTTTTTGAATGCTATTGTGAAAGGTATGGTTTCCTGACTTTCTCTCTCATTGTGCTTGTTGTTTGTGCATGTGAATGCTATTGATTTTTAAGTATTGACTTTGTATCCAGCTATGCTACTGAATTTGTTGATTAGTTCTAGGAGCTTTTTGGTGGAGTTTTTGGGATCTCCCATGTAGAATATCATGTCATCTGCAAATAATGATAATTTCACTTCTTTCTTTCCTATCCTTATTCCTTTTATATCTCTTTCTTGTCTAATTGCTCTGGCTAATGTTTCCAGAACTATGTTGAATAGGAGCGGTGACAGTGGGCATCCTTGTTTTATTCCTGATTTGGAAGTGAAAGCTTTCAGTTTTTGTTCATTTAGTATGATGTTGGCTGAAAAGTATAATAGATATCATGAAAAGGAAAGAAACTGCTCAAAAAGAAAGAGTAACTGGAATGAGGGAAAAGAGAAAGGGAAAGAAGGAAATATATATATATGTTATAGATAGCTAAGAGAGTTGTACTATTTACTTCTATTGCTTTATTGAAAGGAACAGTTAATGTTTGTGTGATAACTCTTACATGCCTATATTTGCTTAACTGAGTAACCAATTTGAAGACAACAATATGTACTACAACAACCATTATTAATTTCCTATCACCTTGTCTGAATTCTGTATTGCTTCTATTGTTTAAGTGTTATTTTGTTCATGTCTGTTTGTTAATGTGTTTTCATTCATTTTTATTTTAAAAGTAAAAGAACAAAAACATTAACAAACATATCCACTTACAAAATAGCACAAGAACAATACAAGAAATAATGAATTACAGAGAAGGTGACAGGAAATTAACAATGGTTGCTGTATTATATATTGATAACTTTAAAGTGGTCACTCAGGAAAACAAATATGGACATGCAAGATGTACAACTATGTTAACTATCAAGTATATACATATACACATATTTTTGCCCTTCTTTCTTTTCTCTTTTCCCTCATCTCAGTTGCTCTTTAATTTTGAGCAATTTCCTTTCATTTCACAATGTCTATCATACCTCCTAATTTTTATTCACTCTTTCAGGTTCTTACACTAGTGAGACAATATGATGCTTACAAATGCAGGTCTCATTTATTTCCATTATTAGTACGGTCTCTAGTTTTGACCATTTACATATAAAAGCCTCGAGTTTCTCTTCTTTATAGCTGAGTAATATTCCATTATATAAAAATACCTCCTTTTTATCCAGTCCTCAGTGGATGGACATTTGTGTTTCTTCCATGATTTAGCTATTACAAGTTAAGCTGCTATAAACATGGATGCACATATATTGCTGTGATATGATGTTTTCTGATCTTCTGGGAAAATACCCAGAAGGGGAATAGCTGTGTTGAATAGGACCTCTAGGCCTAGTTTGCTGAGGAATCTCCAAACAGATTTCTACAGTAGTTTCACCAGTCTGCACTCCCACCAGCAGTGGAGAAGAGTTTCTATTTCTCCACATCCTCACCAGCATTTGTTATTGGTTTATTTCTTAATGCTAGCCATTATTAATGTGATAAGATGAAATCTCAATGTTGTTTTAATTTGCATCTCTCAAATGACTAATGACGTTTAACATTTTTTCATGTATTTATTTGTATTTATTTCTTTATAGGAAAATTATGTATTCAACTCAGATGCCCATTTTAGGATTGAGTCTTTGAATTTGGGGAGTTGATATTTTTTAAATTCTTTATATGTTCTAGATAGGGGGTCTTTGTCCAAGGGACAGCCAGCTAAAAGATTTTCCCAGTTTCTGGGTTTTCTTTTTACTCTGCTGGGGATTTCTTTAGATGTGCAAAACTTTTCGGTAAGATGAGATCCCAGTTGTTGATTCTTTGAAGTATTTCCCTTGCAGTTTGGTTTTTGTCCAGGAACTCTCTGACTGACCTTATGTCTTCAAGATTTTTACCTACTTTCTCTTCCAAAAGATTTAGTGTTTGTGTTTTACTATTGAGATCTGTGGGCCATTTTGACTTGAGATCTGTGATTCATTTTGGTGCACAGTGATAGACTTGCATCTATTTTCAGTCTTTGGCAAGTGGCAATCTAGTTTTTCCAGCACCATTTATTAAAGAGGCTATCTTTCTTCCAGTGAGATTATTTGGCCCCTTTATTGAAGATTAGGTGCCTAAGTGTGTTTGTGGTTGTGGCTGTTTTTTCCAGTCTGTTCACTGATCCTCAGGTGCATTTTTTAACCAGTACCATGCTGATTTTATTGCAGTAGCTTTGTAGTATAATTTCAGGGCAAGGATTGTGATTCTACCTGACTTGTCTTTGTTGCCCAGGATTGTTTTTGCTATTCCAGATGAATTTTAAGACTGTTTCCTCTAGACCTTTAAGGTATGCTAAGGGTATTTAAATTGGTATTGCATTGAATCTATACAACAACTTTGGTAGTATGGCCATTTTCTCCATGTTAGTTCTTCCTATCAATGAGCAAGGAATATTCTTCCATTTACTGAAATCATCTTCAATCTCTTTTTTCAGAGTACTGTAGTTTTCATTGAATATATCTCTTACTGCTTTTGTTAGACTGATTCCTAAATATTTCAATTCCTCGGGTGCTATTGTGAAAGGTGTGGTTTCCTGAATTTCTCTCTCAGTGTGCTTGTTGTTTGTGTATAGGAATGCTATTGATTTTTGAGTGTTGACTTTGTATCCAGCTACTCTACTGAATTTGTTGATTAATTCAAGGGTTCTTCTGTTGGAGTTTTTGGGGTCTTCCATGTAAAGTATCATGTTATCTGCAAATAGTAGTAATGTCACTTCTTCCTTTCCTATCCTTATTCCTTTTATATCTCTCTCTTATCTAATTGCTTGGCTACTACATCCAGAACTATATTGAATAGAAGTGGTGACAGTGGACATCCTTGTCTTGTTCCTGACTTTAAAGAGAAAGCTTTTAGTTTTTGTCCATTTGGTATGATGTTGGCTGTTTGTTTGTCATAGATGGCTTTGGATCAGATTGAGGTAAAGACCATCTATTCCTATTTTCTGTAGAGCTTTATCGTGAATGAGTGTTAGATGTTTTTGAAAGCTTTTTTCTGCATCTATTGAGATGATCATGTGGTTTTTGTATTTGATTCTATTGATATGATGTATAGCATTTATTGATTTGCAAATACTGAACAACCCCTGCATTCTTGGAAAGAATCTGACTTGGTCATTGTGTATGATTTTCTTGATGGTTTGCTGCATTCTATTTGCTAGTATTTTCTTGAATATCTTTGTATCTGTGTGCATTAAAGGTTTGGTCTATAGTTCTATTTCTTAGTTGGATCTTTCTCTGGTTTTGGTATCAGTATAATACTTATCTCCAGAAATGAGTTATGGAGAATTGCTTCCTTTTCAATTTCTTGGAAGAGTTTAAGGAGTGTTGGTATTAAATTTTCTCTGAATATTTTGTACAATTCTGCTCGCAGTCCATCAGGGTCTAAGCTTTTCTTTGACAGTAAGTTTTTAATCATGTTTTCAATCTCATTAATTGACATTGGGTTGTTCAGAGATTTTATATTTTCTGGATTCAACCTTGGTAATTTGTACTTATCTAGCAATCCATCCATTTCTGCTGAGTTTTCTATCCTATGGGAGTAAAGATTTTCAAAGTAGGTATTAATGATCTGAGTTTCTGTAGAATCTGTAATAATTTGATCCTTTTCATTCCTTACTGCATGAATTTGAGTTTTTTTTTTAAAGGTTGGCTAGGAGTTTATCAATTTTATTCTTTCAAAGAGCCAACTCTTTGATTCATTTATTTTTTGTAGTATTTTCTTGGTCTCAATTAATTAATTTCTGTCCTGATCTTTACAATCTCCTCCCTTCTTTGGGCTTTGTGCTTGACTTCTTTTTCTAAAAGTTTGAGGTGCAGCATTAGGCTATTTATTTGTTCTACTTCTGTTTTCCTAATGTGTGAGTTCACTGCTATAAATTTCCCTCTAAGGACTGCTTTCATTGCATCCCACAGGTTCTAGTAAGTTGTATGTATAGTTTTACTTGTTTATAGGAATTTTTTAATTTCTTCTGTCATCCATTGATTGTTCAGGAGGTTTTTATTTAATTTCCAACTGTTTATGGAGTTTTTGAAGTTCCTTTTGCCATTAATTTCCAATTTCATTGCACTATGGTCAGATACTATGCATGGGATAATTTCAACTCTTTTGCATTTAGTTAGATAAGCTCTATTGGCTAGAATGTGGTCTGTTTTAGAGAAAGTCCCCTGTACAGTTGAGAAAAATGTGCATTCCGATGTTATGAGGTAGGACACTCTGTATACATCTACTAAGTCCATCTGTTCACAGGTTTGGTTCAGGTCTGTTGTTTCTTTGCTGATTTTTTGTCTAGGTGACCTGTCTCTTTGTGTCAAAGGGGTGTTTAGGTCCCCTATTACAATAGTGTTATTAATTATTTGGTTTTTCCTGTCTATTAAAATGTCTTATATAGTTTGGTATTCCCATATTTGGTGAATACATGTTTGTCATTGTTATCTCTTCCTCTTGCAGTTTTTCCTTAACAAGTATGTAGTGACTGTCTTTATCTCTTTTGATTGTTTTTGGTTTGAAGTTTACGTTGTCTGCAAACATAATAGCTACTCCTGCTTTTTTCTAGGTTCCTGTTGCATGGAGAATTGTTTTCCATCCTTTGACTTTGAGTCTATGGATTTCCTTTTGAGTAAAATGTGGTTCCTGTATACAGCATATTTTTGGATTTTGTTTCTTAATCCACTCTACCTGTCTGTTTCTTTTGACTGGTAAATTGAGGTCATTTACATTAATGGTTTTAACTGATATGTGTTGGCTTATCATTGTCATGTTATTTATTTGCTGTTGGTTTCCTACTTTTTCCACATATTTAATTGCTTGCTCTTCTTGAGGGTTCCTTTTTATTGTTGTTCTTAAAATTGTGATCATTTTTTTTCTCTGTTTGGAATATCGTTTAGTACTTTTGTAAGGATGGTTTGGCACTCATGAAGTTCTTCAGATTTTCTTTGTTGTGGAAATATTTTATTCCTCCATTGAATTTGAAGGATAGATTTGCAGAATGTATCAATCTTGGTTGGAAGCTATTTTGTCTCAGGATCTGTAATACTTTGCTCCAAGCTTTTCTTGATTGGATGGTTTGTGTTGAGAACCCGGTTGTGGTTCTGATGGGCTTTTCTTTATAAGTGATCTGTTTCTTTTCTCCAGCAGCTTTTAATACTCTATTCTTTTGCTGAATATCTGGGACCTTGAGTATTATGTCTGAGTGTAGTTTTATTTTGATTATGGCTATTTGGAGTTCTATATGCCTCATTTATCTGTACTATACATCAGATTCTTTTTCCATATTTCGGAAATTTTCTGTTATTATTTCTGCAAATATTCTTTTTATGTCATTTGTGTTCCCTCCTGCTATTTCCTTGACTCCTATTAGTCTTACATTATTTCTCTTTGCCTCATCTTGCAGCTGTTGAATTGATTTTCTTGTTCCTTGTAGATTTTAAGAGGTCCTTTCTTTCACTATCATTAGCTGCTATGTTGTCTTCAAGATCTGAATTTCTATCTTCTGCTCCATTCAAGCAATTTCGCCAGCTTTCAATGGAAGTTTTGATTTCCTGGATATCTCTGAATTTGCTTTATGCATTCTATTTCCTTTCTGTATTGCTAATTTAACATTTCCATCAGTTTCCTATGCTCATCTATTTTTTATATATGTCTTCTTTAGATGGGCTGAGCATTTCTTTCATTATTGTTGTCATTCAATTTTTATCTGGGAGATTATTTCTGATCTGATCTCTTCTATGGCCTGATGGAGTTGTTTCTTTACTTCCATTGCAATCTTTGCAGCAATTTCAGGTGTGTTTTTTTGGTTTTTTTTTTACCAAGTTCACCTATGTCAATGTCTCCCAGGCTTGTTCTGAGTGGGGTGGAGTTCTGAGATTGTGTTTTAGTCCTTTGTCTTGTCATGTTTAATTTGGGGGGTAGAATGCTCAATCTCCCTCCTCTCTGTCACCTCAGCAAAGGTCATTAGCATCCCTAGTTTCCCTGATGGTCAGACTTGCCCCTCTGTGGCCACTGAGGTATGCTGCTTAGCCTGGGGTCTTCCAGCAGTTGGTGAAGTTTGCATAGTTTTCCCAGGTCTCAGACACCAACCATGATGCCATCAGATCACAGACAATCTGATCCAGTGTCCCCTGACAGGATATGAGTATGAACCAGAAGCAGTCTGAACTGGTGGCAGGATCACAGACCACTTGGCTCTGTGACCCCAGGCAGTTCAGGGCAAAGGCAGAGCCCAGACATGAACAGCAGAGTCAGCAGTTCGTGGACCAACTGATTCCATGTCTGCCAGCCACTTGCAGCATATGCAGGAACCAGACATGGGCTGCACTGACCATGATCACAGACCTCCTGTTTCTGCGTGACCAGCCCAGATGCAAACTGCAGGGCCTTGATGTGAATCGCAGTTTCAGCAGTTCATGCACCACCTGCTCTGGAGCCTCACATGTGGCAGGGCACACACAGAGAGTGCCCATACACAATCCTCGGTGTTAACAGGTTTGTGGATCCCTTGAGACAGAGTCTCCTGTCTGCGGCAAGTGCACAGAGGGCATAGACACAGACTACAATCTCATTATTTTATCTTTAAAAGTTCTAAAAATATAAAAAATAAATAAATGGTATCAATTTATTCCACAATGTGCACTCATCAAAGCTGGTGTCTTAGTTATTTTCCTTGTTCCTGAGAGTACACAACATTCAAAGTGAAAGGAGCAAAAGTTTATTTATATTACAGTTTGTAAAGGTTTCAGTCCATAATCTGCGGGCCCCAAGGCAGGATGCCTTCATAGAGGAGCACAGTTCACAGTGAAGGCAGAAAGTAGCAGAGCAACAAGGGACCTTAACAGCATCTTTCTGCCCCTTTTATACTCTATCTAGGCTACTGGGATTAGGGTGGTACCAAACCAATCAGTGGACCAATTTAGTAATCGCACTCCCTTAATCCCAGCATTTCACCATGAATCAACCACACACTCTAGATCCAACCACCTCTGAAAAAACTCCACCTATGGTGACATATGTCTTTATGGGGGACATCTAAACACAGGCCATAACAGTTGGTTTCAGATTTTCTTAACTGTGACTGTGAGAAGGAGATCCTGAAATTCTACTTTAGTTGACTCTCTTATTTCAGTCTAGCCAGAGTCACTGTTGAAAAGCTACTACTCTTTTTGCTGGGCTGTGATGTGACCCAGTTTCTTTTACACAGGTTCTTCCTTCTCTGTGCTTATGACCGTGTCATTCTGTCCACAGCTCACTAACGAGGGATGAGCTAACTCAATGCAATAGGGCAAATAACCAAGAAGTCAGCCAGTGGCCCACAAGCTAAAGCACCCGTGAGGACTTTGTACTTTAGAGAAAGGAGTCCATCCACCAAAGTGGCCAGATGCACAATCTGAGGCACTTTGATCGCAAAGTTTAAAGATTTGCCGGTCAGAGATGAGAAAGAAGCAGACACTCTCAGAGATGGGAGCAAACAGAAACCAACGGTAGGAAAAGGTTGTAATGAACAAAGAAAAGTAGCTATTGAAGCTGGCACAGTTTGACTCACCTCAAGGCAGAGGGTCAAGCGCAGGAGAATAGGCAACGGGACAGGAAACCCAAGGTGCTAAGGCGGCGCACACCAAAGGACCTTGCAGCCTTGAGTGCTGGCTGAACGCCAGTTTGCATATTTGTGTTCTCTAATCCCTAGTAGTACTTAAGATTTCAATCCTGTAATAAAAAGGGAGGGAGCCCTATTTAATCATGTCATTTATGAAAGAAATTGAGAAAGTTAATAAACTTCAAAACGGAGTAAAATCTATTTCTGTATCATCAAATTAAATTGTGTTAATGACTAAGAGAGATGTGTATCTATAATTCTTATGATTGTTTTGTTCTCACCATCTGGAACCTGCTTTCTTTGTCCTCTGCTTATCTAATTAGTGGTGCTGAATTGGAGCATTGTCAGACTTTTGAGAAGGACAGTTTCTCATTGAGTACTCCTGTGAAATATAAGGCATGTAGCGTCCTTGGCCCGGTGAAGTCTAAAGTAAATCTCCCTACTGCCATTGTTTGAAAAGAAATCTATACATCTACAAATGCCCACTAGGGGGAAGTACTTGCCCCCGTTAAGAACTATGGATTTAAGGCTTTCCATGCAAGGGAGAGCTCAACTTCTCTTTCATCTCTGATTCTCCCAAACTACACTGATTTCTGTACCTCCTTTGATTCTAACACTTAGAGGTTGAAATGCATCATCGACATCCTAATTGTATTCTAATTGTTTCACATACGGTGGTCTCCCTTCCTAGCCTGGTCACAGTTCTTTAAGAGTCAGTAACAACTTATGAAGTCTGTTTCACACAGGGTGCCTGATGTTGTGGCTGAGGATTTAATCCATTCTAATCAGTTCTTCACCATCTCCTCTGTGCTTGCCTCTTGAGCGATGCTTCCCAACACTTCTTTACCTTCATTCCTGGACTTTGTCCTTCTAACCAGGAGAAGCTCTTTGAATTTCCCTGAATATGCCTCATCTGTTCAGCATTATGCCTTCACACATGCTGTACAGTTTGTATATATTATGCACTTTAATGATTTTCTTATAGGTGAAATCCTAGCTATTCTTCAAATTCCAGTCTTTAATGGATTACTCCCATCACTAGTTTCTATGAAGTTCTAATGAAATATGATTTCACTCTACCTGGTTATGGCTTCTAAACAGAGCATAAACTGAGTCTAACTTGTTTTCCTAACTCCTAGCATGGTGATAATGGCAAAGGGTTGAATAAATGCTATTTGATTGTACTGAACTTTCTACATTCATGAGCATAACCCACACCAAGGAAAATGGAGATGAATGTTCATTATACAAGGACAACCATTTCGTCTTCTTTCACACTACTTGCTTTTTCACTAAATAATTCTAGGAAATAGAATGTCCATGTCTCACAACTGTTCCGAGCTTAATTCCAACTTACGTATCTCAGACAGGTTCATTAAAACACCTGAAACAGACAACTTGGTTATGCCTTGTTTCATTCCTTTCCTTGGCTTTCGTTCCACTTACACATGTGCCAGTGAAATGCTCAAGACAAGAAATTAGTTCAAGCTGAACACTCAACTGGGAGGTGAAAGAAAAAATAGTCTGCATTTTATTAGGATAGATTGCTTCATTTCTACCTAGCATTTGACTTGGACAAGCTTCTTCTGTCACTTCCCTCTGGTAGAGAACAGTGATAGCTATGTGAGTGTAAAGAACACTGTGCAAACTACTTTGAAAATAACAGTAAGTAATACAAGAACGACTGTTGATTTCTTATCATCTTGTTTTGAAATTCTGTATCATTTTTATAGTTTTTGCCTTGTTTTGTTTTTGTCTTTATTTTTGCATTGTTTTTGTTCTTTTCTCTTTAAAATAAAAGAAATACCATGCAAAATAATGATAAAATAGTGATATGGGGAAATGTCAGTTAATATACTATCAAGAAGACAAACATTTGTCAATACAGATAAATTAGCAAGAGCCCTGGGTTTGGAGCTCCTTTCAACAACTCAGGATTGGGGAGGAGAGGTTGGAGGTCAGCTGTGGCCTCAAGTCAGCTCCTCTAATGACTGATGGAGGCCTGATTGGTGACCCTCATGTCCAACTGACTGCTGATGGGCCAAAGCCCTGGCTCCAGCTAAGTGTTGTGAGGTCTTCACCAGGAAATGAAACACATTTCTTCTGCTTCAGTATCACCCAGTGAGGCCAGTTCATATCACCAAGGATGTGATAAGCTGGCTGGGTGGGCAGTGGACACCTATGAACACTAAGAAAACCAGACGGTGACAGTCTGTACAGCAAGAGGACACTGAGCAAAGAATGGAAGGGCAAAATAATCTCATAAGATGAATGGCAGCCTATTTGCATTTCTGTTTCCTTATATATTTCTAGAAACTTAAGTGATTAGCAATTAAATTGGCTGTTGAGTCATCCCTAACCTAATAGCAATTTCATTACATAATGCTTAGGAATGGTGCGCAAGTGTATGAAATATGTTGCTGATGGAACTCTACTAGAAAAGAAATGTCTGCTTTTAGCAGTATTCTTTAATATAAATGTTTTATATTAACTTCTTTATATAAACTATATTTCTCTTATATTTGGCATGTGGAGGAGGAGAGGAGGTAAAATGGCCTCAGACTTCTTGGTTGAAAAATGGAGAATATATTTCTTTAAATGTTGTAGTGTGAAATAGAAAGTGTCGCCGGTAGGGTGGTGCACAGCTGTAATCTCAGTGCTCAGGAAGCTGAGGCAGGAGGATTGCTGTGAGTTCAAGCCCAGCCTGAACTACGTAGCAAGACCTTGTCTCAAAAAAAGAAAAAGAGAGAGAGAGGTAGGTAGTGTCATGTAATCAGTCATTAATGTTTACTAGCACATACATCAAGGATTAAAGGATAGAGAATCACTATCTCATTAGATTGACATTGCATTTAACCAAACATTTTGATCACACTAAAAATTATTCAAATGGACCAAACAACTTGAATTCTTTTTCCAAAGAAGGGCCATTAAAATTATAAGCAACCAGTCCACTTGCCTCTAGATAATTTACTGCTTTTCAGATATTTAGGGGTATGAACTCTAAGACTGGTACCCTGAGAAACATTTTCAAATAAACTACTGCCATCCACTCACCTGATTACTTCTAACTGTCCTTTCCCTTATTTTTTCCAAAAGTTTGTTGCTCTTCTTGTCAACAAATAAAGTACCATGGTAGTGGCTGGGGATATAGCTCAGTGACACAATGCCTGCTTGACAAGTGCAAGGTCATGAGTTCAATTCCCTAGTACCAAAAACAGAAGAGGTTAAAGAAAACACCATGGTGGCATTTGGTGTTAGATTGAGGTTTCAATCCAGATTCCATCAACTGTTGGCCACAAGACCCCAGCAGGTCACTTAATTTGTATGTCTTACTCTATCTGCACACCAGGAAAAATAAAATTTACTTTCTAGTATCCCATTATTATTTTGCAGGTGGGAGAGTAATGATATGTGCATATTAGAAACCAACCAGAAAATCAATATTAACAGTTCAACTGTGTGCTTCATAAATAATGGACTAGTTTTATTATTCAGTTATCACATAACCTATGCCAGAGTTTCTCCCCCTTACTTTCCCAATCTCCCCCAAAAGTTAAAATCTCAATAAATAAGGGTAGCAGATTAAGAGTTATAAAACTAAGAATTATAAATCCTTCACTTTGAGGCAGGTACTGTTTATTGCCTCTGAAATCTTTAGCTGTTTGATTTGCCTCTTCTTTAAATTGATTTGCTAGATTAGAATTAACTATACTATCTCTTCTTATCCTTGTTTTTGCTGCTAACTTTAATTTTCCCACTTAGGGAAATTTTTATTGCCTGTGTTTGTCTTGATTTTGACTATTAATACTGAAGTAAATTTAGTAAACAAACAATTTTCAAATACAGTAGAGTTTCCATTTATTTTCAATGAGATTCTGCTCCTGTTAGCATTTACGTATCTGTGAAACATCCAAACTAAGGCACTGACATTGACGTTGGCACAGTACTATATCAACTAAACTCTAGGTTTTATTCAGTGTGATGGTTAATTTTATTTGTCTCCTTGAGGAGGCAAAGAGATGCTGTGAGAGCTGGGAAACGATTGCATTTGGGTGTGTGGGGGCTGTGTCTCTGGAAGAGGTCAGCATTGAAACTGTAGACTATGACAGACACCCCTTGTCAGAGTGAGCGGGCAAATTCAGTACCCTGAGGGTCTGGGTAAAGGGAAGAAGAGAAAGTGGAATTTGTTCCTGTGTACAGGTGGAACACACATCTTTCCAGCTTCTCTTGCCTTTAGACACAGAGATTTACACCTTTGCACCTTCGGCCCATAGTTCTCAGGCCTCAAGGCTTGGACCAGGACTTGCATCGTGTGCTCCCTGGTTCTTGGATTTTCAGCCTCCAAATGAATTACACCATCAGATCTCCTGGTACTCCAGCTGGCAAACAGCGGGTGCTGGGATTTCTTTGCCCCCAAAATCACATGAGCCAATTCTCGCTATAAGTAGACGACTACCATTCTGTTCATCTGGAGAACTTTGTCTATACACTTAGATTTCTCCAGTTTTTTCACTACTGTTGTCTTTCTTTCTCAAGCTCTAGCCCAGAGTCAGCATCACCTTCAGTCACCACGTCTCAAACTCCTTCGGTCTGTGATACTTGCTCTTTTTCTTTGTCATTTACAACTTTCACTCTTCTGAGGAATGTTGGTCAGGTTTTGTAGCGTGTCTCGTAGTTGGGATTTGGCTAGCATTTCCCACCATCTGACTAGTGTTCCCAGTCCGGGGGAAGAATGCCGCAGGCAGAATATGTCTCACATCTCATCATTTCAGGAAACACATGATACCATTATGACACTTCCAGTGCTTTTATCCCATTGGTCACATGGGGAAGATGGTATCTGCTCGATTTCCCCCACTGAAAAATTGCTCTTTCTTTTCCTTTATATTGCTAAATCCAACTTACACTCAAAAGAAGAGGCTAAAGCTCCACCTCTTAGACAAAGTTGAATCAAAGAAATTGTAATTGCCTCATGATAAGCTATTTAGAGTTTTCAGATATAAAGAAGCAGCCCTCCAAATCCTGAGGCAGTATGCACATCTATCACTCTGAGTTCCTTGATCATTTACCGAAGCAGAGTAAATATTTGACTTTAAACACCCAACCTGTAAGTATTCTTGTAGTTGACCAAATCCCAGGTGTGTTGTATGCCTACCAGGAAGCGATAAGACCCAAAATCGAGTAAATGTAGCAGTTAGTTCAAGTCCTTTTGAAACTAGACCACAGTATATATTAAGAGCATGCTGTAGCTTGAATTTGAAGTGTTTCCCAACAACTCAGATGTTAGAGGCTTGATGCCCACCCCGCAGTGCTATGGGGAGAAGACAGAATCTTTAGGAGCTCTGAGATCCTTAGAGGTTCCCTTAAGGGGAAGGGGGAGCCCCAGTATCACCCCTTTCTCTGCTGCCTTTCTTCATCTTGAGGTGGCTTAGTTTGCTGTTCCACACAATTTCCGCTATGAAGCGCCCCCACACTACAGGTTCAAAAATAACACCAGCCTGTCACAGACTGAAACTCTTAAATACTGGAGTCAAAATAAGCCCCTTCTCTTTGTTTTTTATCTAAGCTATTTGTTACAGTAACAGAAAACTGACACAGGCACCAACCTTATCATGGAACAGTCTCTGGTTTTCTTCTGGGCGAGCTGTGTCTTTTCTGAGACAGGGTTTCACTAAGCAGTGTGGCCCGGCCTTGAATGCACTATGTAGCCTAGGCTAGCCTCACAGTAATCCTCCTGCCTCAGCATCCCAAGTGCAGGGATTACAGGTATGCACCATGCCACTTACTCTGAAACAATCTCTGGATTCAAAGAAAAGGTAATACAGGTAACTATATTATTTAAGGTAAGATTATGTATTCAATGATAGCAAATGTGAAGGAAATTCATATATGTTCTTAGGGGGTTGTTTCATTTTTTTGATTTTTCCTGCCTGGTTCACAAGGAAACCAAACTTATAAATTTTAGATCTGGTCTCTAAAATTCTCTCTGTCCTTCCCTGTACTTTTTCCTCTTCTGCTGATTGGAGTTAAAAGTTATAGTGGGGCCCTTGGAGGGCCTGTGGGGTAGAGAAAGCACGAAAATCACATAGATGGCGCATGTGTCCCTAAATGGCTGTGTTGATCACAGCCCCTGCTAACCCTTGCTGAGGTGCAAAATGAATGAGAAATGATCTGCCATTGTCTTCACCCACTGACATGTGGGGATTATTTGTTGTAGCTCCTAGTATCCCTACCAAACAAAAGCAGTCCCAGAGGGCAGTACATTTTTGACACTGAGTTGTTGTCTTAGACCTAGCACTGTCCCATGAGACCTAAAGGCCTTTGAAGATGAGGAAGAGGAGAAAAAGAAATCAATGGCATTTTGCTAAAGAGGCATTTGATTTACAAGAACAGTTTGGCTGCACGCTGTACCTGGGTTTCTATAAAGTTGTCATAAAGATTATCTACCAACAAAATTTCTTTTTAATGAGAAGGTACAATTCTACTGGAAATGGTAGATGAAGTAATAGGTTTGAAAACAGCACAGGTCAAATAAAAGTTCCCTGGAGGATTTTGGTTCATAAGTTTGAGCCAATATAAGAGCAATTATTTCAAGTATTTTTGAAACTAGACTGCGCTGTACATTAATAGCACAAAAATCATTTTATCTCAGCTCCAATCTTACCAGTAGAAAGTTAGATGGGAAAAAAAACTGTAATCCAACTTAGTGAAAAATAAATAGGAGTACTTGACCAAGTTTCTACAGCTTTCTAAGAAATTTCCTGCCTGGTAATTGTAAAGGAACGAATTCTAACAGGTCTGTCACTTATCAAGAGCTGGTGCCTTTCCCCAGCCGTACAGCTCATAAAAACCTCCATCCCGTGCTATTAACACTGGGAACCCAATTTTTGTGATCAAATTTTAATGCTTTATATCTCACTGCATATACTATTTCTTATCATTTCAGTGTACAGTAGGACTTATTTATAGAAAATCTATTTTGGTGAAGTTTCAGGTGTAGACAACACAAAGGTCCATCTTCAATTCCCTCTCTGTCTTTTCAAAGATAATCCAGAGAGTGTGAGCTTCCCGCCTTGGCTGTAGGATAGGCAAGGGAACGAATCCACCAAAAAGTCCTCTGCTACCTACATTCTTACATTTGGTCCCTTCACATCTGGCAAACACGGCTGCCGCATGAACTGGGGCAAAGTTATAGAGGAAGTTTGTGGCTTCCTGCTTCCTCTGGTCTAGCATGCAGGGGACCAGGTAAGAAGTTGAGCTTTATCCACGATGGCATGGGTCCTTGATATAGGAGGGGCTCTATGCCTTCAATAGTGTATGTACAGCTGTTTTAAGTATGGAAGGCAAGGCCCAACATGTATTTCAGGAAAAACACAGAGGACTGACATAACCAAAGAACTACTTCCCCCACAGGAGGTAACTTAATCATCAATTCATTAATTTAATAGCTGCTATGCACTCATTCATGTATGACCAAACCCACATGTGAACTCTCTCTGAGAGTTAACATACTGATTTTGGCAGAATGGAATTCAATTCACTCAATAAGCTATGAACAAACTCTAATAAATTAACTCCACTCTACATCTTCCAACTCCTAATATTTAGGGCTGGGTTCTAACGCCTGAATGGATATTAAAACAAGCCAGACATGATTGGAATTCACCTCAGAGTTTCTCTGAGGAAATCAGTCTTTTATCTTAGCTGTGACTTTGGCAGAAGAAACTCAATGAAAATGCCCTCTTTGGAGTAGTTTTTACTAAACCTAATTATGCTGCCGAGTTTGTAGAGCCTGCCATTTTTCTGTTTGGTGACTCTATTTTGTTCTGTTTTTTGTTTTTCCTTGGTGTGAGGGATGTTAATTCCTTAGTATTCTTACTACAGAGTGAGTCCTCCTCAACCCCATCCATCTCTTGTATGTAGAAGAAATCATTAATGCAGCACTTCAAGGGCTTTCAAGAGAGTTTAGTCCTACCCAGGGATTAACCATTTGGCTGTCTATGTGGGGTGACTATGTACTTTATCTTCCAAATTGGGACACTTTTCAGACTGCTGTTATTGATTACACCTTGACAGCAAACATAAACCAGGACTATCCTGGAGAAACTAGGGCATATGATAACACTCCTGGGGATTCAAAACAAACCGACCTGTTTCTCTGTCTCAGGTATTATAAAATCTTCCACAAGACATTCATTTCTTTCAAGGGACTTACAAAATAGGCCCATTTATGTTATAGCAGCGGGATACAGGGTAGCTTAGTGGTTAAGGGTAAGGGCTCTGACTTCTCCTCCCACATCTCTTACTCTCAGCTTTGAAGGATGGCTTATACGCTCCCAGCTGCAGAACCGGATTTCCTGGGCCCAAATCCTAACACTGTCCTTTCCAAGATACACCAGTCTGGAAAGTCATACAGCCTTCTGTGTTTCAGTTTCCTCGTCTATGAAATGATGCTATTTGAAAATGACTCATGAGTTTCTCTAGAATAAATGAGTTGAGAGTTGCACAATAATTGTGAGAGACTCTGGCACATCAAACATACTCATGTTTCAGCTATTTTTAGTCAGTCACAGCCCTTTTCTCCCCAAGGATGTGTCACCAGGACCTCTAGTTTTGTTTTCTTGTCGATGCTCAGCCATCAGGTCTGCGGCTGCCTGCCTTTCTGCCTGAAAGAGTTCTGCACTGAGGCGGCTAGTTATGTCGGGCTCTGTTTCTTACCTAGGAATGTTTGTCCCCCATTTATTTTTTCATATACCAATTCTCTTTCTATTTGGCACTTCCACAAGTTGCCTGCAGCCAAGGACATGGCATATGCTCACTATCCAGAGGCACGTCTGTACAATGAAGTGCTGGAGAACACGCCCAGATGAATCTGTAGCTTCGCTTTTAGTGACACAGGACTCTGTCTCTCTATCTTCTTGGGAGTTGCTTATCAGGCTTTGGTTTCTAGTCTATTACAGCCTGAAGGTTACTGAGGAATTCACTTTAAGAAGAATCATTAGTATCTTCTGCTAGAATATGCATGAATCTCTGTGACAATTTAATAAATCTTGCCTGAAAATCAGCATGGAGCCGCTTCTTGTCAAGGAAATCACATGGAAAGGGTATTCTGCAGGTCTCATTGGGGTGTGACCTTCAGTCTTCCTGTGTGTGGTGTCTTTGCATAAGGTATTTCATCCTATCTAACAGCAGACAAAAAAAATATGCTTGCCTTAGTCACTTAGCAGTAAGAAGCTGGAATTATTTATGTGAATCATTATTAGAAGAAAGCAGCGAATAAGCTATATTGCACTCACATTTGGTTTATCTAATTACTAGATTAAGATAATTAGGCTTAATTTAATAACTTTTTATTAACCCCTAGGAACAGGAGAGAGGACAGAACAGGAATGTCCCCACATCCTACCCCCATCTCATGACCATGAGTATCATTTTAATTGCCAGCTACACTTATAAACAACTGACCGTTTACTCTGCTTCTAGCATTTTACATGTCTAATCTCACTTAACCCTGAAAATAATATTATGAGATAAATTCTGTCAAGACCATCAGAGTACAGGGCACATTACAGGGAGACAGAAATGTGTTAAATGACTTGACTAATCAGTAAACTGAGACATAAAATTAGAGCAGATCACATTAGCTATTAGTTTATACCTTGTATCTTCAGGAGGAGAGATACGGATTGGCTGAGTAAAACATAAAGAGTAAAGCACATGTTCACTGCTGGTCAGTCAGTACAAACATTTTAAATCCATGAAGGAGGAGCAGTAAGTAAATATCATGCATACACAGTAGTATTTCACCAAAGTAAGCAATCCCTGAGAATCTTAAAATGCTATTGTGTGTCTCTAAGGCAGACATCTTAGCATTTGCAAGTAATTACCAGAGGGTACCCATTTTCCATAAAGCTATTTTATTTTTCACTCCAACATAGTATATGCCAAAGTTCAAGACCAAGAATGCTTCTACATGTGAGTAGATTTCACAGCTGTTTTTTGATGAACAACTCTATTTCAGAGAGAACATCCCGGCTGGTGCTCCCAGCAGCTCACTGCCATCATTTCTCACATATTTTAAGACTGATTACCTCTATACCGTAACCATATTGAGGAGATTTTCTAAGGAGAAGACAGTATGTACTGAAAGATTTGGCATAAGACTAAGCATAAAAATCATTGCAGTAATTAATATTTAAAGATCCTCAGCACTCCACATAGATTAATTTACTTAATTTTCACAATAATTTACTAAAGAGATGCCATTTGTAGTCCCATGGTACAACTAAAGAATCTGAGAGGTAGTTACTCTGAGTGTTGGAGCCAGGATGTTTTAAGAAAAATGCCCTGGCTGCCAAAAATAGGGCAGGACTAGGTTAGTAACATGAATAAGAAACTACACTAAACCAGCTACTTTTGAGCGTTGACTATTTCCTGGTAGTGCACTAAGCCCAACACGAATAGTATCTTAGTTCAACTCTACCTAAATCCTTCATGATGAAAATTGTCCTTCCAGTGTTATAAATGTAAAACCAAGATTCACAAAGGTTGTTTATTGTCACGCAATAGGTGACACATCACTATTTGGACCTAGGTATATTTATCTCTTCATTGATTTTATTCTCCATGGCATCAAGCAGATTTTATTTAGATACAATTTTCTTCTGCCATATGAATGCCACACACTTTTATTTTTTTCCTGGAGATTATTCTTAATTCAGTAAGACTTATTGGTCAGTTTACCCTACATATATTTAAATGTATTGAATAGTTTTTTCTTTTATCCTCACATTCTGTGATGTCATCTAGTGTTAATTATTAAAAGTACAGGTCTTTGCATATATTATTGCTTCTTCAGACATTAATAGATTTAGTCAACTTCTTTATAAAGGCTTTATTTCCCACATTGATTCCTCTTTCCCCATTACTTTTAACTGTATGTTTGCATCCTCCCCGAATCTGTATGTTAAATTCCTAAGACCAGGTTGATGGTATTAAAAAGTGGAGTCTTCCAGAGGTGATTAGGTCTGCGGGAAGGAGTCCTCAAGAATCAGACTAACATCATTATAAACGGAACCCCAGAGAGCTGGCCGAGTCCTCCTACCACATGACCCAGAGGAGGGCCCTCTCAGAATTGATCACGCTGGCACCCTCATCTGGGAAGCACACCATGATCTGGGACAACCTGCATAACATAAGAAATGTGTAGCTACTGTTTATAAGACCACCAGTCTATGGCACTTGGTTATAAAAACTGGAGTACCTCTCCCAGGAGCCTTTCCAAGTGCATCATTGAGTAGAAGAATTTTATAAACATTGTCAGCCTGAGAGTGCTTTATTAAAATGATAGTTTATCTGGATATAAAATTCTAAGACCTAAGCTTTTTCCTTTCAAAATTTTGAGACATTATCTCATCTCATGTTATTGTTGGGAAAGCTGCTTAAATCTGATGTTATTCAGGTCTTTCTTTGCTCTCTCTGGAAACTCTTAAGCATCTCTCTTTGTCTTTATGCCCTTAAATGTTACTATAGTCTGTTAGGATATTTATCTCACCTGTCCTGTTGAGTATTCCATCAGGCTGTTACCCTGAGCTCTTATATCTCTAATCCTTGAAAGTTCTTGTTGTCCTTCTGTTTTCTCCTTTCTCAGTTTCTGAGAGTTCTGCTTTATGGATTTTGACATTTATATTTCTGTTTCATGACTTGGCATTTTTCATTAGACTCAACTTCTAATGTTTTCTTGATATTTTGCCAAAAGTTCTGTGACCCAGCCTTTTACTTTACTAATTCATACTTCAGCTGTACCCATTCTACAATTCCAGCTGTCCTTTCAGTTTTTTCTCTTACTCTACTCTCAAAAGTTACATTTTTCTACCCAAATTTTTAATTTACTTTCTCTTTTTCTACTATAAAATTTCAAAAGCTTCTGTTATCTCTCTAAGAATATTCATTAGGATCATTTAACATGATTAGCTCCAATTCCTCTAGAAAGACTCATAGTTTCTTATTTTGAGTTTATGTTCCTCAAACACTTAATTATTTTCCTTGGGAGCACATTTTTTATTCCTTTGAAGCACTGGTCTTGGCCCTAGCTTAGGTTCCTTCAGAGAGTGGAAGTGGTCAGGAGATGCTGGGGGCAGAATATTTCTGTGCCCCAGAATGACCCACCCATCACAGGCGCATGCCCATATTCTCTGCTGCTCCTAATCTTACTGGACCCCTTCCCAGAGTACTGCATCAGTAGGACAGTCACTGCTTTCCCTATCTGCCTACTGCAAGCTGGAAAAGGACTAGAGGCCACCAGTCTACCTGTCCTGGCCATTGACTCTCCACCCACTGAAAGCCACTTCGTGAGTTCATGAACACTTGCATTATCTGAGAAGGGATGATAACCTGCTTCAACCCCCACCCAAGAAGATGTACAGGGGGGAAAGGAGGATTTTTCTCAATAAGAGAGAACTTTGTGAATTCAGTCCCATTTATCCTTTCTGTTTCCTTTCTCTGGAAGAGTTCTCTCAGTAAAAACAAGACCAGCCCTCCATTTCTCTTTAAGGAAGTTTCAGTTTTCTTAAGCTTCTGAAACCTTTCATGACCATCTCCTCTGACCAGCCTCAAAGGTGCCCAACCTATGCCACTGCCAGTCTGACACCAGGCTCGGAATGACCTGCACATGGGGTCTGTTGCTGCCATCTTGAAACTCTGAAAACTTCTCTTTTTTTAACCTTAAGGAGAAAAGAACAAAATCAAAATAACAAAAATAAGGACATAAAGCAAAACAACACGAAAGCAGTAAAAATGATACAGAATTTCAAAAGAAGGTGATAAGATATTAAGGATGATTCTTGTATTACATGTTGTTATCTTCAAAGTTGTTACACAGATAACCAGATATAAGCATGTAAGATCAGTCTAACAGGTAAACACTGACTGTTTCTTAGTTCTGGAGATTTGAGAGCATAATCCCAGCATTTCTTTAGCTCTTGTATGGGTTTTCTGGGTTCATCACAGCATGGCAGCTGGCATAATGCTGGAGGTACCTGGAAGAGATCACTTCTTAAACAGGAGGCTCAGGATTTTAATTGGTGAGAAGCTTTAAAAATTATGTAGCCACTGTCATCTGTGACATCTCTACATTTGGTTTTAGCAACAGATCTTGGATCCCCAAGTGATTGAAAGCTAACAAAAGTGAAATTTATAGAGATGTCACCACACAGTTTTGGCTGCATGGCCTACAGCTTTCTAAAAAGAAGTTCTAATAAATTATTTGGGGAGAAAATAAAGATTATGCAGAGCAGCATCTCTTGGCTGCTATGAAAACTAAAAGAAGCAATACTTGTTACCACCCGCCTCAAATGGTCAGAGAAGCTGGATGGTCCTAGAGTTATGGCAAGTTATCGTCTAGTAAATATTCATCACTGCCACTGTCACCTGTTTTGTTTTTTGGGGTTTTTTCTGTTGCTATATCTGAATTTGGCAACCATAAACTTTAGCAAATGAAGCTTCATGTCTTGTTTTATCACCAAATAATCTATAGATATATGCAAAACATGTAAAAATATATTTTTCCTGGAAATAAGGCTTATAAGTTTGACAATATTGCCAAAAACATCTACAGGAAAAGCCAAAATTACTGCTGCATGGGTTTCACGGGAGAGAAGAAGGACAGAAACTCAGTGGTTTCTAGACACAGAGCACAGATTTGTCTGACCAGACACTCAATTGTCCCACCTTGAAAACATGAATTAAAAGTAACCCCTAATTGATTAAAAATATTTGAGGTTAGAGTATGTTGCATAGTGTTTGCTTTTAATGTTAGTTTTTAAAAAGATCAGCAAACAAATCTTGCTCAAAATGGCCCAGTTCTTATGAACTACATTACTGATAGAAACCGAGACCCACACGGAACCAGACCAGACCTTCGGACACGAGAGAAGTCTTTATTGGGGGAGGGACAGAGTAGCAGGCTACCTAGCGGACTGAGGTAGCCCCGAGCTGAGGAAAGCATGGGCCTTTAAGCTCTTTTCTCTGGCGGGGGTGGGGTGGGGTAAGGAGATGTCCCTGGGCCAGAACAGGCTGAGCCCCGAGCGGCCGGGAGGGCGTCCCAGCCAGAAGCCTGAATGGCAAGAGTTGCCCATGTCAGAATGACCCCAGCAAGTGAACTGCCACAGCGAATGAGGGTGGGGATAGCTTTTGTGGCTGAGGGGAACTGAAGTGGAACAGGTAAGGGAACAAGAGAAATATTGACAGTTAAAAGTTTTTCCACGAGGGGGGTGAGGCTGGCTGCCTTGTGACTTACCAATTACCAGCTTTCCTTTCTAGTTGCAAAAATCTAAATTAAAAAAAAATTAATTTGCCAATAGCATGGGACCAATAAGAGACATAATTGACTTTATGGATTCTCATTTATGCTAATTATATTCTGTTGGAATTGTCTGACATCAAATACTTCTTTAAAGTAAGCAAATGCAGCTTGTATTCCTGGCCTGTGAATTCACCACTTCTTGTACGTTCCCTCTCCCTGTCCTGCCACTGTACAGTCCCGCCTCAGCAGTGCACCCCCTACCCTTGCAATCAACTCACAGCTGTCAACAAGGAGAAGAAACACAACTCATGGCTGCCAATTTTCCTGGTTCACTTTGATAATCATCAGAAGTGAAAATGAGAAATGTACAGAAATTGGCAATCTGACACGTTCCTTCACATCAGACTCAAAGCTTAGTAAAAGCTCGAGGAAAAAGGAATGAATACGCACACACTAGTAACTATTGCTCGCCTTGATAGTGTGTTGTTTCTGGTCATCCAAGTACTTTACAGATACTTTCACACAGCTGGGGAGCCCGGCATCAAGGTGCTAGCATAGTCCGTGTCTGTCGAGGGCCTGTTTTCTGGTTTGAAGGCAGTGACCTCTTTATATGGCAGAGAAAAGGAAAGCATGCTTTCCTGTGTCTCTTCTTATGAGGGCACCAATTCTATTCATGAGGGTTCTATCATCTTGCCCTAATTATGTCCTAAAGGCCCCACCACCTAATACTATCACATTGGGAGTCAGGACTTCAACATAATTATTGAGGGGAAAGGATATTCAGTCCACGGTATCCAGATAATGTAAGTTCAATGAAGAGCAAACAAGTTAGATCATGCGCCTGGCTACTCTAGGCAGATTTATCAGGGGTGAACATAGAGTACCCGGCGAGATTTTTTAAATACTTAAAATATGTCAGGGCCCTATGAGGCCTCAGGAAATGCCAAACTGAGAGTAAACAGACCTATTCCTTTCCAAACAAGCAATGCCCTCACCTCAGTGCCTCTGAGATCCTACCCAATGTCCAACTTGTAGATGGAATTTAATAAATATTTGCTGAATTAAACTAAATGAAATGCAATTTTGCACTAGGTTCATGTCTAAAACTGAGTTTCTCCACCTATAAAACGAAGAAGTGAATCTAGATAATGGTTTTCAATCCTGACTGGACCTGAAAGTCATCTAGGGAGTTTGTAAGAAGCATTGACATTTCAGCTCTGTTCCAGGGATGCTGGTGAGAGGTAGGCTTTGCTACTTTTACAGGCTTTGCTATTTTTTTTTTTTGTTGTTGTTGTTTTGAGCCTAAAGTGATTTGACTGTGAAGTTTCTGTTGAAGACTGTAGAACAATGAAATTATCAAAACAAAATTTATCTGGTCACAAAATCAGTTTATGTACAACTCAAGATTACACCATAAATATCTCCCTTCTTTGTTGTATAGCTGTGCAAGCAGATAAGGAATATTGTCCTTAAAACAATAGCATGACTAATTAGCACATTTAATTTCTCACAAACATCAGATGCGTATGCTAAAGAAAGGCCAAATGCTTCTACCTGGTGGAAACCCCTGAGCTGATTTCCCATAGCACTTGCCAGCCGCTACAGTCAAATCTCCTGGGAGACGAAATTGTTTAATACGCTTGAACTGAGTTACTTATTTTGAAACTGTTGCTCTTTGCTCTTGTGCTTGCTGGAGGTAGTTCTAGCAGCATTGTCCCTCTGGTCTCTGAAGACTTGTGCAAAAGGAATTTAGAAAAGGGACTCTCAAGTTGAACTAAATGGTGGAAAACTTAACTTTCCCTCTCGTCTAATTAGATTCTTAGACTTGGAGATCTATAACTGTTTCCAGGTCTGCACGCTCCAAAGTGCTTTTAACAGGTCATTTACATAATCCTGTGGGTGCCATAAAGATAGTAGATCAAAGGCGTCGCCATTCTTGCTACCTTCACCCTTCCCCGTGTTGGCTTATTCTGCATGTTCTGACAGAGAATGAACACTTATACCAACCTATATTTTCCCTGTAGGTTTGTAATTTTAATTCAAAGATTATGCAACCACATGTTTTAGAAGTCATGTATTTGCAGGGCAAGTCTTGTCTTAGGCTAAGTAGTTTGCTTTTCATTTGTTTTACTATCAAGAAGAGGTAAAGCCTTCTGCAAACAAAAGTGTGATCATCTTCCATATCTCCAGAGCCCATTTCTGGTGATTGTGATTCAGATAAGATCCTCAGTCTCATTTCTGAAACAGTTGCTAAGGAATCTTCACACTATTTCTGAGAAGAAACGAGTCCCTGGTGGAATATTCATGTTGATCATATCTTTTGCACTTTGCGGAGAAAGAGATAAACAATTGCCACAGTGAAGAAAATGTATTATAAGCCTGTAGATATTTATATACACAGACAGGAATGTTTCTGTAGGTGATTATGTGTTGGAGAAGCAGTGTTGCTTCACCACTGTATCCTGGGCACGAGTCTTGGTTCTACCACTTACCAGATATGTGATCTTGAGTAGGATATTTAGCCTGCCACCATTTTGTTCCCTATCTATAAAAATGGTATCATAGTAAGTTGATACTGTCTATACTATCCATGTAAAGCCCTTATTGTTGGTAGTAGATAAGTAAGTTCTCAATCAAGTTTGTTAGGATGGTGGTGGTAGTGGCAGCAGTTGTATCTGTGAGTTTTCTACGTACCATGACGGTAAAAGGTACCACTATGAATCAGAGAAATACTTAGATTACTCATCTGATGGTGCAAGTCATCTTGAATACGCATTATCCAAGAGGGTGCCGGTAAATGTCCAACAACTGGCCCTTGGTAGGAAGAGAAGAGAACAGCCTGGATTTGCAGCATTCCCATGGTGTTAATTTTCCCTCCATGGTACTTTCAAACTACCAACATAAGATATGAACAGACTGAGAAGGGGCACACACAACTGGCTCTCAGGCACTGGGTCTACCAGCTCTCACTGCCAGCAGCTCAGGATTGCTTAATGTGGTTGCTGATTTTTATCCCTCTGAACAAGCTAAGTACTTCAGAGGGATTAAAGCAGTCTGTGTTGCATTATATATGAAGTAGCTTTAAAAAATTCCAATAACTATGGATAAGCCATATTTGGGGGAGTCTCTGTTGGCAGAACTGTATGATATTAGAGCAGCAAGGGGCCATTGACATCATCGAGCACAATACCTTATTCTGTAAAGGAAACTTGAATGCACTGAAAGTTATGACATTACGACTCCAAGCTCTTCCACTTGGAAATAAAACTCAGAAACAGGAAAAGAGCTTGCACTTATTCCTGCAGCTCATCTTTCTATTCCTCTGAAAGGCACACAATGCAAAATGTAGTTCAAATCAGTTAAAAATTTTCCCAAATGCGCACATGTGGACTTAGTTCTACAATTAACCTTAAGCTCTGTACTTTATTTTTTTCAAGAGAATCAAAATGAAACAAAATTTCAAAACAATATAGGAGGGTAACAGTGGTTAATATATTCTGTATTATCTTTAAATTAGTTACTCAGAATACAAATATAGGCATTTAGTTGTGCAAACAACATTAGCATAAATCTTTCATTTCAATGAACTTAAGGAAATTAATAGCATAACTATCTTATCTTTTGTGTGTATATATATATATGTTGCTTTTCCCTTCCTTCTTTTACCATTCCCCTATTTGTTTCTTTTTCCTTTTGAAAATTTTCTTCACATTTTATAATATCTATTATACATTTTGGACCTTATTTACTCTTTCAGCTTCTTACTCAAGGGAGACAATATGATGTTTGCACATGTGCATCTGGCTTATTTCATTTATGAGTATGGTCTCAAGTTGCATCCATTTACCTATAAAAGTCTCCAGTTTGTCCTTCTTTATGGCTGAATAGTACTCCATTGTATAAAACAGCCACATCTTTTTTAACCATTCCTCAGCATTTGGATCATTTCCAAATCTACCCATTGTAAACTGTGTTGCTATAAACATGGGTGCACATATATCGCTGTGATACGATGTTTCTAATTCTTGGGAAGATACTCAGAAGGAAAAGCTGGGTCAAATGGGACCTCCAATCCTAGCTTTTGAGGAATCTCCACACTTATTTCCACTGTGGTTTTACCGGTCTACACACCCACCAACAGTGGAGAAGGGTGCCTTTTTCCCCACAGCCCCTCCCACATTTGTTATTGGTGGGTTTCTTGATGAAAGCCATTCTTTCCAGGGTGAGATGGAATCTCAGTGTTGTTTTAATTTGCATCTCTCAAAAGGAGGTCTTCACTTTAGATGAGGTAGACTACATGGGATGCTCTGAGTATTATCAGAAAAGATCCTCTTTTAAAATTAAGCACCCGTGGAAGGGAGCCCAAACTCTGATGACTATAGTATATGGATATCTCCCTTAAATATTCATTTGTTTTCATTTTAAATACATTAGAACACTTTAAATGCCTGCCATCACTTTTTCCAGGCTCTGCACACAGATGGAGGAGACAGACAGAGTTCCCGCCTTGAGGACTTTACTGTCTGAATGGAGCATGGGTGTGCGCAGTGGCAAGGACACACAGTGAGTAGCATCATCCTGTAGTTGAGCCGGCTACGTATGTGTGAAAGAAGGAAAGTAAGAGAGCAGGGGGAAAAGGTAGGAGGGCTGCTGTTTAAATACGGAGGTCAGATCGAAGGTCTTCCTGCGGTGATCATCCTTTGCAGGGGCCTAAAAGAAATAAAGCTGTTCAGGGAAGTGTCCTCGTACAGGAACGCGAGTTAACAAGAAATGGGGTGGCACGAGGAGATAGCTCAGTGGCACAGCGCCTGCCTCGCAGACACACGGTCCTGAGTTTGATTCCCTGTGCCACAATAAATAAATAAATAAATAAATAAATAAATGAGAAGGAACAAGAAATGGGGGGCAGGGATGAAGTCATGCAAATGTTTTGGCTTTTATTGTAATTATAGAAAACTCTGAATGATATGGTGTATAGAAGGCAACGACTTGATAAACCTTTTAAAGGAAACTTCCAGCTGTTGCGTGGACACTGGACTTTCGAGGGATAGACATGAACTAGGAGGTTAGTTTGGCTACAGCAATTAGAGCTGAGAGATGATGATGTCTTGGACTACAGATCTCTGGAGAAGCTAAAATGTGGCTAAGCTCAGGATACATTTTGGAAGTATAGCTGACAGGAATTTTTGGTAGACTATATACCAGGCCTTAAGAGTAAATGAAGAATCCAGGATGAATCCAAGATCCTGGGCCTCAGCTTAGCTTATGGTTCTGGCAGTGATTGGATGGGTAAAAGGAAGTGGAGAAAGATAAAAATAAGAATTTCTAAGACTGGCTAAAATCTGTTATTAAAGTCTAGAGAGAAACACAGATGTCAACCTAGAAGAAGTTGAGTCTACACATAGAAATTTGAGTGTCATGAGTATTTGACATTTAAAGCCAAAGAACTAGTGGATAAAAACCATAAATAGAATATATAAAAGAGGTCCAAGACTAAGCCCTAGCATATACAGATATTTAGAGGCCTGGAGAAGAGGGAGATCTAGGAAAGAGCCTTAGAAAAACAAATATACAGCCAGGTATGGTGGATTACAGCCTGTAACCCCAGCACTCCTGGAGATTTCTGGAGGCTGAGGCAGGAGGATCATTGTGAGTTCGAGACCAGCCTAGGCTACAAAGTGAGTTCAAGGCCAGCCTGGGCTGCACAGTGAGACCCTGTCTCAAAAAGAGACCATATATATATATATATATATATATATATATATAAGAACAAGAAGCAGAATATTGTGTAAGTCAGAAACTAAGTAAAGGTAGTAATCAGTGATGGATGAGACTTCTGGAATTTCACTAGGACCAAGTTGATTGATGGGTTTGGGTTTGAATAGATAAAGGCTCTTTGTAATATTACCAAGAGCAATTTCAACTCAAGAGTAAGGAAGAAAGTTTGACTGAAGTGAATCAGAGACAGTAGGAGATTAGGAAGTACAGATTGCACTGACCACTCCATTTAGGTAAGAGAAATTTTTTTAATGGGAAATACTTCAAAATGTTTGTGTGCTATTGTAAGTAATCTAGGAGAGGATAGATGTTTGCTTAAAAAAAAGTATAACCACAGGAGCAATGCCCTTGTGAAAGAACGTTAATCCAGTATACCAAACAGGATTTAGATAGTAACAGTCCATCCACTGTTGCAGTAAGAAGACGGAGTACATGGGCAAAAGTGTAGAGAGGATGAAAATGAGGGAAGGGAATATGTGGAACTATCTACCAGTAGCTTCCATTTTTATAATGGAAATGAAATCCTAGATCATCAGTTAAGGGTGAGAATGAGTCAGGGAAGGTGGAAGTTGGAGAAAAATATGAGTGTGATGATGTCTGCCATGGGGTGGAAACAAGATTCCTGAAAAGTAATCTTTGGTAGAAGGTAGGATAGAGGAGCACAGTCTTTAAAGAACCATGGATGTTAACAAGAATGATGACTGACTGTGGAAGGGAAAGAAATAAGATGCATCAGTGGTGTGAATCTTCGAAGAGTTAGGACAAATGTCTAGGAGGACAATAGTTGGTTCCATAGTGGAGGGTGATATATGTGCACCCATGTTTATAGCAGCACAATTTGTCATAGCTAAATCTTGGAAACAACACAAATACTCACCAACTGAGGGATGGATAGAAAAGATTGCTATTTTTATACAATGGGGAATGACTCAGCTACAAAGAAAGATAAACTCTGAGGCTTTTGTAGGTAAATAGAGGCAACTAGAGACCATACTCATATGTGAAATAAATCAGATCTGCATGTATAAACATCATATTGTCTCCCTGCCATAAGAAACTGAAAAAGTAAATAAAATCTGAAAGATACAGCAGATATTGTGAAAGGAAAAGAAACTGCTAGGGAAAGGACAAAAGAAAAAAGAGGAAAAAATATATATATAGAGAGAGAGAGAGAGACATACATGATAGCTAAAATAACTGTACTACTAATTTCTATTGAGAGAAACAGTTAATGCTTAATATTTTTGACCAATTTTACATGCTTATATCTGGTGATCTGAACAACTAGTTTGAAAAGAACAATATGCAATTTAACAGCCATTGTTAATTTCCTATCACCTTGTTTTGAAATTGTGTATCTTTTTAATGTTTTTTTTAATTTCTATTTTCTTTAAAATAAATTTTAAAAATAGAAAGAGTAGCAGATGGTACAACAACCGAGTCAGGTAAGTCAGAGCCTGTGTAAATCGAAGGTCTGGATTAGTGAAATTATTTAGATCAAATAAAGTAAGAAAATGATACAGAGTACACATGCACAAGTCCACACACATGTAAGTATGCAAATATACACACATGTATACAACCATAAATACGTAGTCTACATCACAACCTGCCTACCCTCTGTTAAAGCATACATTCATGATCTATGGCTCCCATAATGATGTTAAAAGAATATAATTACCAAGAACCTGACATCATACATACACAGTATGAAGAAAGTTAGAGATATAACATCAAAGTGAGTTTCTTTTCATCCATTTCTTATCCATTTATCTTTTACCTCTTCTTTCTTTGTCTTTTTTATCATATATAAATTAGAGTAACACTCTACACACCATGGGTCCCAAAGACTCAGCAGATTCATTTTTAGCCAAGTGTTTCTTGCACTGAGTCCAATTTCAGATAGGTGGAGAATTTGGAAGCAGCGGGTAGAGGGAATGCCACTATTCACAGCCCCAGCTGAGACTGCGACCCTCCTTTTCCTGAATAATACAGAGACAAGCGAACAAGAGGGGACATGGTACTGCCTCCGCAGCATAGAGGGGCTCACTGCAGTTCATAACTGATTAGTGGATTGGGAAATCAATTAAATAGGTCTTGACCAGCACTGTTTTTAATAAAAGAATTTTTTTAATAGAATGTAAGACTATAAAAATGTATTAAATAAGGCACCAAGGATATACCTCAAAGGCACAGTGCCTGCCTGGCAAGCACGAGGTCCTGAGTTCAATTCCCGGTACCAAAAAAAAAGGGAAAAAATGCATTAAATATATGCAGATAAATTTTTAAGAGAAATAAGTTTACATGCAATTATATATAAATATATGTGTACATATTATTAAAATATATTTCTGCATGTATGGGTCCTGAGTCATGATATAAATATAAATATACTTATATTTAAATATAAAATATATCATTATTATGAGTCACAGTCAATAAATTTAGGAATCAAATGCTTATGTCCTGTGACAGCTTTCAAATTCTTTTTTGAAAAGAAATGGACTTTTTTTTAAAGAAATGGACTGTAGAAATGATCTCTCCTTTCCTCTTTTTGTGTCCCAGTTTGTGTGCCCATCTCCCTGCTGAATCTCACCAACTATTAAAATCAGATTGCTCAAAACTATGACTACAGTACCTTCATTCCAACAAGGAGGGTATCCCCAACATGACCACATCTTAAGCAAGTTGTCCATTCATTCATATTCAGTCCTTCAGAATTAGCCAACTTTAAGGATGTTAAGATTCTTCTCATCAATTCCTGTCTTGTTCACCTAAATATCACCATGCTCACTTAGCCCCATATTGCTGTAACATCTAATACCAGGTGTCCCAGCCTATGATCATATACACTGTATGACCCACACAACATAGCCAATTAAATCTTCAACATCACCATGCTGATAACAGATCCTCGATCAAGAACATTCATCAAATAAACTCCAAACATACCTTTACAGACTGTGGAATTGTTGGTAGCCGGAGCTCAGAGATATTGTGTTACATCCCAGTATCATTCTCTGCATTTCACAGAGTGATTATACATAGTAGGCACACAATAAATGTTTGAAGAATAAATAATGAATGGAAATGATATTATTAAACCAGCGACGTACAAAATGACAATGCAGAAAAGTTCTCTCATGAATTAATACTTATATTAATCAGAATTTCTTTATGTAATCCGAAACCTCAAAAATTCTTAAAGGCTGTGAAAATATTAATTGACATTACATTCCTTGCTACCTAGATAAATACCACTCAGTAAAGGCAATATACATAGGAACACAGTCTTAAAAATGCATGAATGGATTCATTTATATAAACAAATAAAATGGCTCTCAGTCCATCGCATTAGTATTATACAGATTTTCATTAAAATTTTTAACTGAAATCATTGTCAGTTCTAAAATGGGGTGCAAAATCAGGGTTTTTATACATATAAATAAGTGAGACCAGTCTCAAGCTCCTTCCTCTCTATTTCTTATACGTATGGCCAAATTATGAGGAAATGATTGACAGGATGTCCAAAATTTACCTCTACTCCCACGGAAAGGCACATATTAAACAGTAATGAGAAAATAATCTCAATGCACCAAATCTATGAAAACTGGGCTGAAATCAAAACCGACGGCTGAATCCCAAAGTGCACATTCAATATAATGGGAAAGAATGTCAACAGAAAATAATTACCCATTACTTTCACCCTGTTTCAGTGAAATTAGCATGAAAATGTTTCACGTTGTTGTTGGAGGAAATTTCAACGCACAGGTTAATCTTATCTGTAATTATAAAAAGCAGTCTACACAGTTTTTAACATGCAAATTCAATTGTATATTAGTGTGGGGAAGGTTTGCCATCACCGAGAAAATATCTTTCTTTCAGAACAACGGTACCAGGTGCTAACAAATGAATTCCTATTTTTAGTTGTAATTTAATTCTCACAAAGGAATATGCAAGACACAAACAAAGATAATAGAAAATTACATCGGAGTTTTTAGTTTCAGCAGCAAGTATATGGAGAGACAGGAATGTACATTTTAAAAGAATTCTAATTTCTAAGACATACTATATCAGAATGCTTAATGTTTCCATGCCAGTTTTAGTTTATAAAGTATTTTGAAGACATTTTCACATGTTCTTTTTGAACTTGCAAAATGTGGGGGGTCGTTACCCTGATGTAACGCAATATTATATCATCAGAAGTGATGTTGAAGAAGAAGTATTTGTGCCAGAGGTTAAAGTAATATCAATCATTTGGAGTTTTAATGCTAAATAGAGTGGGAACGACAGATTAAAATGGCAAGAAGCTCTCTGGTTTGCTCTTATATCTTCCTGCTGTCTGTCTGATGGTAACTCCTCCATCATTGGCTTAGTAGCAGACAGCAATTGCAAACAACATTGTTGTTCTACTATAACTAATGTCCATAGGATACGATCTGTGATTTCTCCTCACATTCTCTATTTGTGTAACCTCCTGGAGGAGACAACACAGCACACTGGCCAACTGTTAGGAGGAGATCCAGGCTGCCAGGGTCAAGCATCAGCTCTACCACTAACTGTGCATCCTCTGGGAAATGACTTAGCCTCTCTGCACACATGTAAGGAATGGGGTAAGACTATTTCTTGTTATGGAGCACTGATCTAATGACCACAGAAGACAGTGCACATAAAGCATTTAGTAGCAGGCAAGTAGAAAAGAGTCATTTGAGTTTGTTTTTCCTTCAAAGTAGAATGTCAAATCTACTGGAAGCATCATAGGTGATGGTTTAAAAAGGAAGACAACATCGTGTAGAAGTAACAGGAATTTCTCATCAAGCCTTTTTTGTTCCATTTTTGAGGACTCTTGCAACTACATTGGGCCCCACTGTAAAATCCACGGTAAGCTCCCTATTTTGACATCAGCTGATCACAGCCTTAATTCCCGTTGCCATATAAGGTAGCCCTTCCTCAGGTTCTGGAGCTCTGGGGACATTTTCAGTGTAGAGGATGGAGGGGAGAGTAGGAGGGGGCATTATTCTGCCTATTGCAAATGTGAGTTACTTTGAAATAAAAATAGTTACTTATAAATTACTCATCCATAAAAAATTTTTGATTCAACCAGTAATTTTGTTTTGTTCTAAAAATTTCAAGAAATTTCCTTCTTAAAGAAACTTTAGTTACCACTAATAAAATGCCATACTATACTACAAATTTAGTTGGGACAAAACACTATTAAATAAAAACCTATAAAGTCTATTATATGGAGTAAGTATATTAATCCACAATGAGAGTTATATAAATGGTATCTCGTTACATGTGGTGCCCTGGGACAGGGTACAAGCTTCTCTGCATTCACAGTAGCCCAGAGGAGAATTCAGTGGATGACTGTAGATCAGGCCCATGTTAGACGCTTTTCAAGTATTATCTTATCCAATGTTCTCAACACCTGCAGGGTGAGGATTAAAATCCTACTTAATTCAAATGAGACTTCAAGAAAGTTGCCCAATGTATATACGTAGTAAGTCTCAGAATTTTAATCATTGCCCAAGATAAAAATGAAAACAAAGGATGGCAGGTGTTGGCAAGGATGTGGAGAAACTTAGTTTTGGAGGGAACGTACAATGGCACAGCCTCTATGGAAAACAGTATGGGGAGTTTGTTCAAAACTCAAGAAAATGGAACTACTAAATGACTTAGCGATCTCACTTCTTGATACAAAGAGTGGTAGAACATGGTGAATGTTTAACTTTTTTAAAAAAACTTCTTACAGTAAAAGACACATTTCCAAGAAGGATGGGAAGAGTATGTTCAAAGACCAGAAGTATTTTCAGGGAGATTAGCAGCAATGCGTGTTTTCCTGTAATGAATTTCATTCACCACATGTTTGAATCATACTTCATTGCTCACATGTTTACAGCAATTTTTGTCAAACAGAAGCATCACCATATGACCTCATCCACCTTACTCACAAGATCTAGCACCATGTGATTTCTGGCTCTCCCTCAAAGTTAAAATGACCATGAAAGGAAAATGTTTTGAATGGATTCAGGATACAGAGACAGCTGTGATGGAGCAAGTAAAGGCATCAAAGAAGACTTCCAGAATTGATTCAGAAAGTGAGAACAATGGAATAAGGGTATTCAAAGTGGTAAGATACTTTAAGAGGATTAATAGCAACGTGTCTTTTATTGTAATAAGGTTCTACTTCAAGCATTCACCATATTTTGTGATTAAACCTCATACATACTCAAAAGAGTTCAGTCAGGCTCTTGATAAATTTGTACTCTTATGCTCATAGCAAAATTAATTCACAATAGCGAAAACTATAAAAGCAACTCAAATATCCACTAAATCTCCAAATGATTGGATAAAGAATATTTGGTATATGCATACAAGAGGATATTAACTTTATGAAAGAAAGCAACCCTGCCATTTGTAAAATATGTATGAACCTGTAGGACATTAATGGAATAATTCAGTCACAGAAAAGAAAATACTGTATGATTTCACTTGTATTAGGTGGACAGATAGCCAAACTCAGTAAAGCTGAGTGGAATGGTGATTACCATCGCCTAAGGGAAGGAGGAAAGGAAAGGTTGTTATACAATTATTCTAAAAGTTATAGTTATGCAAGATGAATCATTTCTAGAGCTCTACCACACATCACGGCAGCATTGCAACCAACAACACTGCGTTGTACACTCAAACTTGTTTACCCTCTCATAATATCTTAATGGCAGTGTTTTGTGGTACTGTGTGATACCACAATAGTGCTCTACTGCCAAAGAAAAAAAGCAAAGAAACACACAGAAAGTACAGTAATGGAGATGATGGATATTCTGTTACTTATATTGTGTTGATGCTTTCATGGGTATATGCCAAACCCATCCAAACTATACATATTATATTTCATTTTTGTATATCAATTATACCTCAGTAAATGTTTTTCAGTGAAATGGGCCTAATACAGAGGCTTCCTTCTACAGAAGCTCTCTATAGCCACCACCCTATGCTCTCCAAAGACAAAGGAAACTGAATCACCAAACCCCATATGAAAATTCTGGACATACAGATTCAAAAATTTTCTCCTTCCACTACGCAAGTAGCCGCAACAGCTCTCCTCCCTCACCACCCACTCTGCTATCACTACAGTGCTCAAGATCCATTAGACTTCTTTCTATGACACTAACAATACACCCATGTAAAAAATTGGCTCAGTGACAAACGAAAATAGGTAATAGAAAACACAACTGTAAGTGGTTGGTAAATAAGCCTCAATAAGGTAAAATGTAATGAACAAGCACAAAAAAATGTTCATTCTTATTAATTCATATAAATTAAAATAACATTTATGAAGCATCTCAGAAGAAGGGAAAGGCAAGAAATTTTAATTACTCTCAACAACATTTGGGGAAGTTGCTATGGAATTAGGATATTCATGTACTCTGGATGGCCCTGAAAATTTGCACAACCTTTCTGGACAGAGGTAGAAAATAGCTAGATCCATATAAATTTTCATGAACTTTGATCCAGGATATTCTTCTTCTGGGAATTAAAACCAATTATTTTTTCAATAGTATCAAAATTTTACATGCACAAGATATTTATTGTCAAAAATCAAAGAAACACCCTAAATGTAGAAGAGTAAAATGATTTGGCAAATTATAGAACTTCTATAGAAACTTATGCACTCATTAATTAAAATGATGATATAAAATAAATGTAGAACAAGAAGTGCTTATGTTCTATAGTTTGAGTGAAAAAGAAATGGAGAGATATATATTCTAAGATTGTAACTAAAACTATATATTTATATAGAAATACAGTATACCATATTTTCTCAATTTTAAAAGATATATTTTTAACAAAGCACCAGCTATAAAGTGAGGATTCATTTTACAATCAATGTAGTCCCAAGTTTTAATTGGAAGTACTTTTTTTCTTAGTTTCAAATAAAATATGGATACATTTTCAATTAAATAAAATATACTAGATGAAATATGAAAATACAAAACTATATTAAGGTCAAGAGATTCTAAATGCTTTATTTTGTCTATGTTCAAAATTAAATTTTCAGCTATAACATTAAGAGAATAACAAATAAATAGAGTTAAACGCTTTTGATGAATTGTGGGAAAGTCTAGTGGTCTATGCATCTGTGAAGTGTTACATTCAGTAAACCTTCTTTCAAAAGGATGAAGAACAAAGAAGGAATTCTGAAGGAAAGAATGTAGGAATGTAGTTTTTGTGAGAAAGAGGAAGAAGAAATGGGCTCCAAAATGTTTTCTAACCTACCTTGTAATTTGCAGACCACAAATGCAAAAGGAAGCAATATTAGGAAAGCAACAAACGTCAGTATACTTAAAAGTCGTTACAAGCAGTCTTAGTTCTTAATCAAAGTTAAAGTGAATAAAAGAAACAGTCATCTTCATTTCCTTTCTTTCCCATCATTTTTTTCTTATCTTTTTTCTATCAGAGCAAAGAAATGAAGCAAGAGTAGGTACAACACACGAAGAATAGGCTAAGTAAGAAAACCATTTAATCTGGGGGAAAGAACAACCTCCTAAACTGGTAATTGTCAGAAACCAGAAATCCTAATTACAATCATTCATATACTCCGGATCTTTTGCAGCAGGGCTTCTGCTAAGCTAGTCATATCCATCTTCCCTCTCTTCCTCAGGAACGGAGGAAATACTTTAAAAATACACACTACCACCAAGAATGCTGTTGATTCTCCAGCTTCCAGGGAAGCCCAGGGGCTAAGCTCAGAGCAATGTGAACTATATCAAAGACTTGTGATCCAACTAGACCCTCTTTATATCACTTTTTTTAGAAAAAGCATGAATAGCCTTTCACCTTCCCCTTCTTTCTCCTGCTGCCAACTTGCACTAAAGGTCAAGACCTCAGTTCATGAATCGAGGCAATGATCGGACCCCTGTGCTGACCAGTGAACCTCCTTGATGGCACCGTGGCCCTGCTCTGCTGTCTCTGGTTGGCTCACCCTTATATGTCTTCTACCATCTGAGAAAGAGCTGCTACAACTTTTCTACTATCTGATACTTACAGTTGAACATAATTGCTAGCTGCTATCTCATGTGTAATTACTTGGTTCTTACCTTGTCCAGAAGGTCCAGGACATTCTTACAAAATATGTGTCCTCATTTCTCAAATTGAAACTTCAATCCCTGGGTGCCAACACATACTAGATGTTCCATCCTGTGCTCCATTTTCATGGACTGGCAAGAAGGGAAAACCAGATGCAAAATAAATGCAAAACTGAAAGGGTTTTGGATAAGGTGATGAAGAAGAAGAGAACTGACGTGTTCATCATCTCTTCTTCCCTGTCTTACATTGAGTAGCTTTTAGATGTGTCTTCAGTAGCTTTGAGGGGCAAGAGAGAGAGAGAGCAATTTCTTAAAGTTTTGGTATCTGGAGTCAGAATGCATTTTCTCTATGACTTTGGGGTCTTTGTGGAGGTACTCTAGGACTTTTTCTACATATAATTATATCATTATCTGGGGAGACAGATTCAGGATAAAATTAAATAATCTCTGTAGAAATTTCCATTTTTATCATGTTTGTGGACCTGCCTTTATAAAATAAAAAGATTAGAAACATTGGTTTAGTCTAGATTAAAAAATCTAAACTAACTTGGAAATTCCCCTAAGGGCAGCCTCTAGCTTTGCTCTTCAGTAAATGACAGAGGCTCCATCGTACCAAAACATTGGTTCTTGGTCTAGAAAGTATTTTATGAGCAACCCTTTATCCTATCCTTCAATATCTTTTTAAAGCCCCACTGCATGGGTGCAATGCCTGGAAACCATTTCCCTTTGGTTGGCCAACAAGGTCATGCCAATTCCTTTGTGCTATTTACTCGGAATACATCTTCAGTGCTTACTTAATGGTCAACTTCCAATGGGAAATACACTGAAGGCTCACTCTCAATTATTTTTTATTTTATTTTAAAGATTATTGATTAAACTCCTGTTCACTAATCATCAACCACATGCACATTCCCTAAGGCATTAAATACTTATTTGCTGAAGATGGGGAAAAAGGTTCACCGAGGTGATAAAGACAATGAGAATGCAGCATAAAATGTGCCTAACAGTCAATTAATAATTAATAATGCACCTTCCATGAATAATGCAGAATTCCTCATGTACGTTCCTCAGTGTCAACCTCTGTGGTTCACACTTCATATCCATGATGGCTGGAAGGAGGGGTTACTAATGAAGAACATTTTGAGAATAGTTCTTCTACTTTTTTCTCAGCATTTTGGGTTTGACCCTTAAATCAACCTACTCTCTCACAAAAGAACATACTTGTCCTGCATTATATTGCCCCTTGAGATAGGACTTGTGTACAACGGAGCCTCTGTGATTTACGGAAGACCAAAGCTAGAAGGACACAGCTGTGTGTGGTGTTGCTGAGAACATCATGGCTGCCCTTAGGGGAATTTCCAATTTAGTTTAGATTTTAATCTAGTGAAGTATTTGTTTCTCACCAAAATTGGTATGATTATTCTCCCTGGACATTAAAACTATGCCTCAGACCAATGTTTCTTTTCATGGTAGCTGCCAGGAAATGTAGAATCCAATTTCTTGTTCATCTCTAATAACCATGAAGCCCTATACAGTGTGAATGCTTGTGGTTTTCATCTTCCCCCTTCTTCTAACCCCGGTCTTAACTTTCCTCTGACTCAAACTTATATTTGTGCTAATGTTAACTTTTTTCTCTCTTATTTATATATCTGTACAATGCATGATAGAATATAAGCAAAAACTAGACAAGTAAATTAAATCAGTAAGGGTCCTAATTCTATGCACCCAGAGGAAGAGTGAATTGTTGCACTACTCTTACTATGTGGCTCATAAGGCCATTTCACCTTGCATCATGCCCAGCAGCCTGTCCGGATTCCCGGTAGTCTTCCTAAACCACAGCAAATCACATCCTGTATAATATATACTCTGTTGAAGCTCCCTGAATCCAAGAAGTGAGAAACATTGGCCAGAAAGAAAATCTTTTTGTTTCCCAACGAAATTGGTAAAATCTGATATTCTTGGAGATTTTGAAGGTCATTGCATTCTAGCCTCACCAGGCCACTGAAGCAATGTCCACATAACGATGACAAAATTAGCAGTACGCGTTTGCTCCTAAGCTTGTTCCAGGAAAGCGGCCACCTAGAGCACAAGTTGCAGATTATAAAATCTTTGCATAGTCTTCAGTTTGGTAAAGCAGTTGAAAAACTGACAACTGAATTCAAGACTGTTAATGACTGGCTGATGTTAACTTTTCCTCCTTTTCACTGAGGTAATACCAATTCATCAAACATTAGCAAAGTACCTACAATTTGTAAGCTACTGTCCAGGATATATACGAATAAGGTGTAAGTCCAACACTTGGAAAGCTTATGGTAGAATGAGGAAAATTAATATAATACTTTGAAAACTTATGTCTTACACAAAAGCCCATAAATTGTTGGACAAAAAAATCTCACTTTTCAAATACTATGCAAGAAATAGAGAATGTTTCTGTAAGGTAAAGTTAAGGAAAGTTTCATAGAGACCATGAATTCTGAGATAGTCATTGTAATGTCTACAGCATATTGGCAGGAAAATAGGAACAGAAGTGGGACAGGTAAGAGGAAGAAATGAGAAAAAGGGTGGAAACATTTAGAAAAGTGCTCAAAGGTAATCCACTTGGCTCAACATGCCATGAACAGTGGGGAAGAACATTGGCATACGATGATAAAATGTGTTCTTAATTCAGTAGAAAGTGAGATAACCTTAAGTCAAATTTTTTTAAGAGGTTCAATGACATCAGCGATTCCTTGAGAAATTTTATGTGGAACCAAAATGAGGGATGGATTGGAGCTGGAGGGAAGGAGGTAGATGAAAAGTGAGAAGCTGGATACGTTTTGTACATAGAAAGTATTTGTTTAAAGTCACACTGCACAGCAAACATTGATTCTGAAACTTTTATGTACTCTACATATAGAGTCACATGTAAAATTAATACTAAGAACTCTTGAAATAACTTACTAATCAAATGTAGCTTTAATGAGCTGTGATGAGCTTTGATGAACTTTGATGCTTAACAAAAAAAGTTGCCATTGTACAAAAAAATATGAGGAAAATCAAAGGACTTTGAACAGTTTCTTTGGATTATTTTTATAGTAATCAGATCCATAAGGGGTCTCATTTTCCGAACATTACTGAGTGGAAATATTCACTCCTGAAAATTCAACACTCCTCTCAAAACTATAAATGCATTGGTTTCCCCTTGAACTCAGCGTTTTGTTCTATGACCACACATCTGACTAGAGGCAAAACCTTCAGAAAGGTGATTTCTGTCACAATTGGGGTCACTGAAACTCAAGTCTAATGTAAAAATAATGTATTGCTTGCCTTTCAACTTCTTCCTCAAATACCAAATGATAATTCTATTAAAAGTGTCATTAGCTACAGTCCTCATACATATCCAACTCAGCAAGTTCTTGCTTAAGACCTATTTTGGGTGTGTTGTTCTAAAACACTTTGCAGCTCCTAATCTATTTGAATGTGTTTGCAAGGGGATCATTTCTGGCTGCTGCTATCCATTTATAGCCGATTATATGCCCTAAATTATGTTGAAACCAACCCTCTAAAACCACTTAGCTCAGCCTGGCTCTTATCACACTGCACACAGGAAGGTGGATTCACAATGTTCCAAATTCCCCCAGTTAGTACTTTTTTTTAGAAATTCACCAATGGTTGTTCTATTGCATGTTGTTGTCTTCACATAAATTGCTCAGATTACCAGATATAAGCATGCAAAATTTGTCAAAATTTATATAAAAGAACTTAAGCATTAACTGTTCCTTTCAATAAAACACCAGATATCAGCAATACAGCTATCTCAGCCATCCTGCACTCTCTCTCTCTCTCTCTCTCTCTCTCTCTCTCTATATATATATATATATATATATATATATATAGCCTTAGTACTTTCTTTTCCTTCTTTCCCCTCATCTCAGTTGTTCCTTCCTTTACACAATTTCTTTCCCTTTCATTTTGTCTATTGTACATTCTAGGTTACTTTTAAATAATATTCTTGAGAACTATTTAAAATCTCAAAGAGTAGAATTTTAGATATTTTTTCATGCCTTTCCTAAACATTTTTAAATTTCTGTTTTATTAAATAAACATTATAAATCAAGCTAAAGTATTAACCTATCCCCAAGCCAGCTTCCTCCCTCCTTCTCAGAAGAACCCCCTACCAGCTGTGCTATTCAAACTTCTGGTCCGTGTTAGTACCTGAATACGTATATATGTATCTATAAATAATACATCCTTTTTTTAAATTAAGTTTATTGGTACATTTTAGATATACATAGTAACCACATCCGTCGTGGACGTTCTGCTATACTTCTGTTGCTTTTCATATTTAAACAATTGCACCATAAATTCACATTTTTCTCTAATATATTCACTTGATATTATGCTTTTGAGATCTATCCCTGTTTATATAGAAAGGCCATATTTTTTTCTTTTGCTACTGGATTGTGTTCCATTGTACAAAGAAACCCTATGATATTTATTCATTTAGAAAATTTCCTTATTTTCCATTTAGATTATCAAACATTTTACTTTCACAAACAATGCAGCATAGGAAAGCAGTTGTGTGTGTGTGCACTTATGCACTTTCTTTGGCAATATAAAAACTAAAATAAATTTCTCAAAGAAGGGCTTATTTGGACCATAGAATGAAAAATGCATTTTTATGTGCATTTTAGGTAGGATTTTTTTTTAAACTGCCAAATTGCTCTCCAAAGTGGTTGCATCATTTACACCCCACTCTCTATTTCTGTCTTTCTCATTTTTTCCTACTCTGGTGGATGAAAATTGTGACTAATTGTTACTTCCATTTGCATCTCCAAGATTACTTGTAAAGAAGCTTGAGTGAAACCCTCCCCGCTGAGATATACTGGGGAACTAGCTTTGGCTACCCAGAGATGACAGCATTGGCAGCATCCAGGCCATGGCAAGACCTTGTGTCATGGTGGGCTAGCATAGCAGCTCTCACAGGCTCAAAGAGATGCCAGAGTAAGATCACCACCCTCCAGGAAGCACTGTGCACCATAATACGTCTAAGGATCCTTCCATTGTTGCTTACCCAGAACACAAAGCAAACCTTTGCCTCCCTTGTAGGGTGTAAAGGGCAGAAGAAGTGTACGACTAAAAAAAAAAAAAAAAAAAAAAAAAAAAAAAAAAAAAAAAAAGAAGAAGTGTACGACTGTCTACCAAGCATCCCATTCCAAGAAGTGACAGACACTTTCTCTTCAAAGCAGAAAGCCATCATGCCTCACGGAACTAAACTTTCAAAATGGGCCGTATTTATAATTAGGCTTCCTGCATAACTCACGTAAGCACTCATTCCTTCTCCTTCCAATCTTCCTTACAAACCTTTCTTTTCAGCCTTACTTCCCTCTCTGCCCAGTAATCCATGGTGAAGAAATAAGCAGCCCAAGGTGCTTATTGAAGATGGCACCCCAAGGCCAGGACTTCTTGTAAACTAGCACAACACCTTGGGCAATTCATTTTTCTGATGAATTTTTCTTTCTTAAAAGATGATAAAAATGGCAAAGGCCATAGTCTATAACTTCATGCCTCTTAGGTTCTTGCTCTCCCTTGCCGTCCTCTAGCTACCCAGGGCATAGCCCTGCCTGACCTCCCTATCCCGCTCCGCACTTAGTCATACAGTGGGTACCTGCTCCAGGTTGCCTCTTCTGTTTCATTAACACTCGCTTGGCAGTGGGTTTGCTCACCTGAGCCAGCAGAGTAAAGCCTCAGACTCAGCTTCTGCCCTTTCCTCACCCCAAACCTCTCTTGCCTGGACAGCCAGGAGGTGCCTTGTTCTCTCTTTGGTGTCAGTTTGCCCAGTTAGTTGCTGATCCCCTATGACACAAACAGGGTGCACTACAAAAAAATCCCTAGACCATTCCCTCTGTCACACACAGCACTTGGTGCTCCATTTGCCAATCACCCTGCAAGGAGTGAGCCCCAACCCGAAGGTGCAAATAACAACGATGACACTGGTTCCCCTGGGAAAGAGACACGGAGAAAGAAAACCCAAGAAAATAGAGTGTGTGCAAATGCCTGTGTGAAATGTGCGAACGGCAGTCTGTTCAGAGCACTGCACAAGTACAGAAGCTTTACTTTACAATGGAAAAGGAGGTCTATCCATCGAGTTCCAGAAAAGCACAGCAGAGGAGACTGCACAAGCAGATACATGGAGCTGGAAACCACAGAGATGTTCGAGGAATTGTATGTCTTTTGCGCTACTGAAGCCAAGGCCACCCAAACAAAAGTGGTAATGCTGCAGTACATCGGCGATTCTAAGGGAGGAGTTCCAGTGCACAGCAGAAACAGATATTGAAACATTAGCAGCCAGTAGAGCGGTTCCAAGAAAGCTCAGCATTTTCAGTGGGGATTTCTCATCGAGGGCCACCGAAGGTGGTGGGTACACAAATCACACCAGAAGATTCAGCACCTGAGACAGAGCAGCAATAAACCCACAAGTCTATGGAGAACATGCTCGAACAGGAAAACGGCCTGGAATTTCATGTGACTAGTGAAAAGTTAGACCCTGAGCAATGAAATTCTATTTCTTGGTCTACGCTGTACAGAAAGAGGGGGGAAATGAATCCAACCTGGGAAAGCCTACAGATTACTTTTCCCAAGCAGCACATGTTGGAGGATCCGAAGGCAATAGCTACACTGATATTTGGAAATGCATGTGCCAGCATCACCTAGGCATTCTAGCCATCTGTCACTGCACCCTTCAAACTGCCATCTTCTCACCAGGCCATGAGTATTTCTTGTATGTAGGGTAGCACAGTAGTTGAGCTCCAAAAGATTACTTTGGTAGTAGTCATTCCCCAAATACCTATCCAAGACAAGTAGATGTCTACACAAAAACCTCTATGTAAACCTCTACACAGGAATATTGATAATTGCTCAGAACTGCAAGTTCCCCAAGTGCACAGAAGGAGAACAAAGAGTGGCACCTTCATAAAATGGAATACTACTTACCAGTTAAAAGCAAAGTACTGTGATGTGCAAATAACTCAGACAGGTCACAAGGGCATTGTGCTGAGTGAAGGGGGAAAGCTGAAGTCAAAAGAATTCCTGCTGCGCAGTTCCAGACATAGAATTCTGGGAAAGATAATTCACACTGGTGCCCAGTTTGAGGCTGATTTTTCTCTCCTCACCTCATTGGGGAAGACACGGAGGGCAGTCCTGCTGCTCCCACCAAGGGAAAGACAGGAGCTTTTCTGATTGGCTAAGACAGGACGGGTGACCATTTAAAAGAACATTAGAGACAATACATCGTGGCACTAGGCAGGATTGTAGGAATTCACAGTGGGCAGATACTGTGTGTGTGTGTGCACACAGTGCTCAAGCAAAGCAAGTGGATCAAGTGACCAGCCTCAGGAGAGAAAAGAATCCAGGGAAAGCTGTCGCCTTATCTACTAAGGGATGCAGTGTATAACCGGAATGAAAGCCCAGGGCTGCTCACATGAGAAGTCAGAGCTGAGGAATCTGAAAGTGAGGCAGAAGATACTGATCTGGGTAATGAACTGCACCAAGAATTTCCACTTGTTATTAAGCTTTCACACTGTTCTTGGGCAGCAACCAAGCTGTGTGTAGGCGCCCCTCTGGCACAGTGAGGCACGAGGAGAACAAAACTCCCCCAACCTTTGCACAGGCCTTCCTTGTGCATGTGTCTGTAAAACTAGGTGTGAACAGGGTGAAACATACACAAGTTCCACGGCCCCTGCCCCTTGGTGCACACATCCTTGTATTATCCCCTCCCTATGTGTGTGGGAAGAATCTGCAACCAATGAAATACGGCGAAGAAAACAGGATGCCACACCTGTGATTGCATTACAGAGGACTTCATCTTGCCGGCCAACTTGCTCTAGGGTTTTGCTCCTTTGCTTATTTTGAAGAAACAGACCACTCTAAACTTCACAGCCACAGAAAGTGCATTAGACCATCTACCTGAGTGAGCCTGAGGTGAGCCTTTCTCCAGCTGAGCCCCCTGACATGGACATAGCCCCAGACAATACCTTGATAGGAGTCTTGCAGAGCACCCAACTGAGCCGTATGCGGACTCCTGAACCAGAGAAGCTGCGATTAAAACTGTGTTGCTTAAGCTGCTGAGTGTACAGTAATTTGATATGCAGCCTAGAAAATGAATGCAGGTCAAAATAGTAAAAAAAGACCTTTTAATTATTAACTGTTCCCCTCTTACTAGTTTGACCAATTTTGCATGCTTGTATCTGGTATCTGAGCAATTTATGTGATGACAACAATTTGCAGTGTAACAACCAGTGGTGAATTCCTACAATCCTGCCTAGTGCCGCTATGTATTGTCTCTAATGCTCTTTTAAATGTTCTTTTAAATTATTATTTACTTATTCTCTTTAATGATTTGATCAATCTTCTACTCTTACATCCGGTAATTTGAGCAACTTCATTGAAAATAACAATATGTTATACCGTTAATCCCTATCATTGGGTTAGAAACCCTGTATCACTGTAATGTCCTTGCTTTGTGTTGCTTCTATTTTGCTATTGTTCTTTTTTTTGTACTATTTTCTTTAAAACAATAAAAAAGAATGAATGCAAGTTGGTGTACTTCCTATACAACTTTATATGTATCCAGTATGTGAAAGGAACGTTTTATCTCCTACACATGGGAAGAGAAAGACACTATACTATGCCTCTGTCTTTAGCATTATGGCAATTTGCAACTGCATGACCTTCTGCAAGGCAGGGAGGACACAGGACTCCCGGACACCTGAACCTGCAGCACATTAACCAGACGATGGTGGATAAAACCTTGACATGCACCAGTCATTTTTACCACCTAACCTTTACAGAAGAAATTAGGCATTTAAAGGAACAAAAGACTAAAGTTTATTTCTCTCTTCTGAGCTAGTGATTCCAGCCACTATTCATTCTAAGCTGCTTTTGAGTCTTCTACAACCCAGGCAAGCTAGCCTGCTGCAGAAGAATCCTCGCTGTGACCAGAATATACAATTTTTCAGCATGGGCTGCATATGGTCCTGTGTAATCAAGCCATGGATGATTTTATCCCAGAGTTCTGTACTTCTTTTCATTCCCCTATTCATGCTGCTTCCTCCTACCACACAGCAATGGCAAGTACTGATCCCTGACACGCTATCTCAGCTCACGTGACACTGTCCCAGAGAAGTCTGTTCTTACCTCTGAAACTCAACAAAATACCCAGTGACAGGCCTTCAAGGTATAAAATATTTCACCGAAAAATAATTCTCATGGCTTCACAGTCCTCAGACACGTGTGATCTAAGCCAACATGAGCCTCTGCCAGTAGCTTCTTTCTTTCTGGCCTCTGCAGGCAGGAACTAGTGTGGGGTTTTCACTTCTTATTGACTTCCTGTTGCCTTGCTGGCTCTGGGCTCAAAAGCATGACACATAGTATGGATCAGTACATAGTCATTCAATAAAGAAGTGAATAAAGTGTTTGTCTAGAATAACTGAAGGGAAGATGAGCCCAGGGCCTGACAGTCAAGTGACCTTGTTATGAACCAGCTTTCCACTCAACTTCAGTCCGACACAGGGTGTGCCTCGCCAAACTCTGCTCCGTAATTTCTCTAGTGCCTCGAGAGCCTCTTCTAAAAAGAGAATGCTTATTGTTGTCACTATTATTATTTTAACTGTACATTGTATGATACTTGTGATAATCTGATACATGTATCTAATATGTACTGATTAAATCAAAATAGCATTTCTATCCCCTTAAACATATTTTTCTAATTTTTGGTCAATATGCAATAATTGTACGTTACTCACAGGATGAGGGTATTTAGGTGCATATGTTCAGTGTGCACTGGTCAAATCAGAATAACATTTTCATGTCCTTGTCAAGATTTTTGTGTGTGATCCTTCAAGCTCCTCACTTTTAGTTAATCCTAAAAATATACAAAGGTTTGTTGTGCTATAGTTACTCCACTGTGCTGTAGCGTACTCAAAACTTACTGTACTTCTTGCCTTGTGAGTCTTTGGGTCTCTGATTTGCTGACAGTGTCATTAGCACTATTAGCTCTTGTCACTGACATGGTCACCACTATGCCTATCTTCACTGGGCCTCTTCAGGAAAGCAGAGATGAGAAGACCTTTGAAATCCTGCTCCATTTCCTCCCAGCTCCACAATTTTTCAACAAAAGCTTCTGAAAAGGACAATAGGCTGTGTGTAAGGCAGTTTAGGGCCCCTGAGGGCCTAAAGTTAAAAGGTCATATTGTGTAGAATGGCCCTCATAGTCAGCTGGGAACAATAACTAAAACATATAAATTACAAGCCAATGATGGCCGGCTGCTGTATCCATGGAAACAGATGTTGGCTTGGCCAAAGTGCTTTATAATGATTATGATTAATCATCCTTGAAATCACTGTTATTTATTGGTGTATAACTGATAGAACCATGTTAGAAAGGCTGTATTGTACAGTTTCACAAATTTCAGTTGTAAAAGCTAGTGCCCTGGCTATAAAATAGCAAAAATGTTCTTTAAAATGTACTCATTAAATATCAGTCAAAGAGAAGAGAAAAATATAAAAGCCATAGCTGGGGATAATAGTCAATAAAAACATTGCGCCAACACAAGCCACTATGTTCAAAATAAATTTTCTTCCATGCTTCATAAAAACTCAGTACTAAAAGAATACTTCCACAAGTGGGAACTTTTCTATGTGAGTTATTTCTAAACCTTTTCAATAATTCTGCTTTATCTGTACTTAACCCAGAGCCAAAGGTCTGGAAAAAGTTATGAGTTCACTTCTGTTGTCCTTCCTTCAGGCAATCTTCCCCTCACTAATATGCATCCACCTTAGTTATGTCATGTTCTAAATTTGCATCCTCTTGCCTCTCAGCTCTTAGATGGGATTTATTTTCACTTGAGTCACATAAGGAACTGAAGCAGGACCAGAGTTTGGGAAGAGTCTTCATTCACACTTGTGAATGGAACAAGAGGCCACTGCATGGAGTCAGGAGGATCTTGTTCTTTTCATGCTCCCTTAACATTTTCTCATACTCTCCCCTACTCTCCACCCCCACCCAGATCCATGGAACCAATAGACGCCTAACAAAGCATGCACAACCTTGACTTTCTCCCCCACAAGCAGTGACGTATACCTAAAACCAGAATACTAAAGTGTGCGCCAACAGGCCCAGAGGCTACTGTGAACTTGGGCGCAGTCCTAATACATGTTTTCCCGGAACATGTCCACACTCCTCAAATACACATGGCATTGTTTTCAATCACAGCAGAAGGCTGTAAGAAAGGGCCAGGGCCTCTGGTGCTGTTAGTACAAGTTTTTCCTGAGCACATCCACAAAGCTACTGCCACATCATTCTTGATCCAGAGCCACAAATAAATAGCAATCCCTGGGCCCTGGGCTAGGCTCTTTGAACAGCTCTGGGATTGTTCTACACAATGCTCTGATTGTCTGCAGGGCGGGACAGCTGGAGAGGGTCAGAGTGGGTGCTGAGATTCTGGTGCAGCATTCATTCCTGCCAAAACTCATTCCAAGCACCATGTGTAATAGCCGCTGCTGATATGTAGAAAGGTTGGGAGGTGTGTGTGTGTGTGTGTGCATGTGTGCCCTCTTGCAAATCTCTTGTGCTGCTAACAGCCCACAGACCTGCAGAATGACTCCGGATGCTTTGTGCAGATGGGGTGGGTGAGGAAGCCTGGACAAATTGGAAACTGATAAACACAGCAAAAATATTTTCAAAGAGGCAAGACTGGGATACCCTTCAGTAGTTTTGAGTAAGAGGTTCTTACATAATACACGAGAGAAAAGTGAAGCACGGCTTGTATGCTAAGTATTTATCTATGAAGGCAAAGAGGCAGCTGCCCCAACAAGGCAGGAAGGACTTTTGGGGCTTCAAACACAGAGAAGCGAGAGCTATCTCAAAAGGTGATTTGACCCAATTCTATGAACCTCGCAGAACGGGGAAATTACCTTTCTCTGTTTTTGCATTGGCTTAGAAAGAAGACTCCACCATCTTATTTCAAAGTCTGTTCTAGGGATTTAGTATAAAATGTAACAAAAGAGTGTGACTGGTATAACTTACTCCAGTGGTTCTCAACTGGGAACTGCTCTCAGGGCAAACACGTAGCCATGTTCAGGGATGTCTTTATTGCTACAGCTAGTAGAGAGAGCAGGTGCTACCATGTCTAGTGATAGAAGTCACAGTTGCTGCTAAGCCTCCTTAACAATACCCAGGACAACCTGACAAGGCAAAGAATTATCCAGCCCAAAGTGTTAATAGTGTCAAGGGTGAATAACATTCTTATAGACAACTAGCATGGCTGAATTATTCCTCTTTTAAGCAATTAAGCCAGGGCAAAAGATTCACAGTTTGAGTAATTGGATAAATCATTAAGCATCTGTATGTATAATGTCTTGGTCCCAGAACACAACATTAATTTCACTGAAGGATAGTATTGATAATTATTTAAATAAAAATGAACAGACATTAAGTACCCACCATGCAGGTGCACCCTGCCTTTACAAGAGCTGCTATTGAAGAGATAGGGAGTGATATGCACACACCAGAAAAACCACTCTATAGGTGTTTAGAGCAGGAAGCAATCCATTCTGTTTGGGTGTCCAGGAAATTTTTACGTGGAGAGATGACTTTGAACTCTCAAGCTAGTTACGCTTTACTTTCTAGTAATACAACTTGGCCATAGTTTAGATCTCTCTAAACAGTAGCAAACACTATTCTAAATATTTTGCTTTTCATCATATTCTTCAAATGACTCTAGGACATAGGAATGGCTATCCTCATCTTTCACATGAACAAGAATTCTAGCAAGGAATATTTGTCTCCACAGTTTACGTAAGTACCAGGCCTCACCGCCTTTCTGGGAATGCGCCAAGTAATTTCTGTCAAAGGATGTCATCTCTTAATCAACAGTTTTGTCCTTCTATGGGAAGAAGCAAAGAGTCTGTAATACCTTCGAGCTCTAGAACTCACTATTCTAACACCAAAAGGGTAACTCTTTTTCCCTTAGCAGGTGAGTCATCTTGGGGAAGCCTCCACACTGTGGAAGGAAAACAGATTTTCAAATTTTCTGTAGAAATGGTATCATTAAATAACTTTCTGGGATATTAACTCCAAAAGGCGTTTTACCTTAACCTATATTCTCTAAGTGGAGCATACGTAAAGTCATTGCCTCCTCAAGGTCTAAGTGTTTTCATCTTCACTGCACAAATATAGCTCATGCCTCACATTAATTTCATTAATTTATTCAACAAATATATACTGATTATCTACCAAGTAATGGACAATGGGGTGAAAACCTGGGATGTAGTAGTGCCCCACTAGTCCTTAGCTTCACGCAATATGTCAATGAAAATGGAGCCTTGAGTTTTACAGATCTCCAGGTAAATAAAATAGGAGTAATGCTTCTTGAGTTATGTGAATTATTACCATAATGATTCACTTGAATTTCCAATTTATACCTAATGTTGTAATAAAAGGTTTAGTGGTTTCTCCTATTTGTTCATAAAATAGTTATGTGCAAGATCCCTGTAAAGCCTGAATGAAATTGAAAGAAGACTCTTACAATCTACCTTTCTGAGGTATTTAAATAACATACCGAAATGTTTTAAGCTAAAAGATACTGATGTGGTTTTCTTATCTCAATGAACTTTTTTACTTTCAGAGATATTCTAGATTTCATTTCAATGTGTAGTAATGCAAATATTTTCACATATTTATATGTAAAATAAAATATGCCAGGTTGAAAGACATTGAAAGCAATTTCATTTTTTATGCCATGCGTCTTTTTTGTGTTCTAGTTTGGAGAGTTTTTCTATATGGTGGTTTTGGGGTTTTTTTTATCAGATCCTCCTATAAAAACCTTTTTGCTTCCTTTACATGTCTGTATTTCTCCTTGCATGTGGAAGCCGCATTTTCTTTCACCAATCCCTGCAGCACTCCTTTCAAACCCTTACAGTATTTAATTGTTTTACACATGTATATGTTGTATTTTTATAATATTGTTAGAAGATTTGAAATGCCTTATAATAAGATACATAGAAGATGACCCAATAATATCAGCTGAAAGTGGGGCAAAAGAAGCAGAATGAGTGTGGAGACAACATAGATCTAAGAATGAGTCTAAAAATACATGGCATCACAACACACATAAATGAGTGGGACATAATCTGACCCTAAAGATTCTGGCACCCAACATGGAAAACAGAAATTGTATCACCTACAAGATTTAATTATTCTTGGTGCTCAGAGCAGACGGGAATGTTCCCCAAGATCCTCAGAAATAACTAACATGATGAACAACTAGCACAACTTATTTACAACTCTTGCATCAAAAGTCATGGGACTACTAGATTAGATGACTCGGGCTGGGGATATAGTTCAGTGGCATAAGTGCTTGCCAGGCAAGTGCAAGGTCCTGAGTTCGATCTCCAGTACCACAAAAAAAAAAAAAAAAATCCTAGATTAGATGACTCTTGGGATAGAGTAGTGGTCTGTACACAGTCACCAGATAGGAGAAGAAGTTTCTGGAAACAGAAAGAGACAGCTAACACAACAAAAGCAGTGTTCCAAGCACCACTGATTAACTTTAACACAGATATTTAATTTAGAATACCTGGAGATATACATTTAGCAACTCTCTTCAAATATTATTCCTCCTAGGTTTTGATCAATATTGTATAGTGACAAGATTGCGATTAAATGTGGTAAATGTGTTGAGAATAGCTACTCCCTGCGCTATTGAATTTATCTTCCAGTGGCTGAGCAAACATCAGAGCTGGTTGAGACTTTATGTCTTTCGCAAAAGCTGAGCAGCCTGACAAAGCACTCCTACAATAGGTAAGCCACTCCCTTATAAGATAATTAGAAAGAATGGTGGCAAAAAGACCAAGAATATTTTTAGGAAATTATTTTGAACCCACTGCAGACACAAGTACGCAGGTGGTTAGGTCCCCAAAGTTACTAGCCTTCATTAGCTAAGGACAAAAAATACCTAACTTGGTTCAAATAAAGCATTAACATAGCACTGTAAAGATCTTCAGCTTTGAAGAAGAAGACTTCTGAGTGTGCCTCCCAGGATGAGCCATTGTCAAACGTATGTTAAAGAAATAAGAGTAAGTTGTACAAAACTGTTAGTCGTTTATAAGCTAGCTAAAAGATTAGAACATCTCGGAAAGACAATAACTTGTTTGGCTGAATAAAAAGAAAAAGAAGAAAAAGGAAAAGCTAAAAGGCTTAGCAGGGGCTTTTCTTTTAGACAGTAATTGGCCAGTGGGGTCAGAGGCCTGTCAAAGCCACGCCATATTTGAAAAAATAGAGACATGATATTTATGTTGGGAAGAATATTTGTGCTACTCATTTCAATACCAGGAGAAGGAGGGCTTGAAGCCAGATCATTAAAAATGAAGTTTTAATGGAAAGAAACCTAGACACAATCTTTTGTAACCCCAAAGGCAATAGTTCACTGAGTCAGAAGCGTGTTCCTACTGCCTCTAATCTGGGCAGAATCATAATAGGGTCAGTTTTGCACAAACATCTATACCTCGGGCTCTGTCTTGCTTGGGCTAACTCTTTAGGCAGTCAAACCACATATGCAAGGATAAAGACCAAAGAATTCTCAATAAATGAAGAGTGATTTTATATTTCCATTGTATTTCTCTAGACAAGTATAACAGCAATCTTTGAAAGAATCTTTGCTTCTTGTTCCTTCATCTCATATAAAATGTTGGCCCACAAAAACTAAACTTGTCATTTGACAATCAGGTACATGGCACATATTTTAGGGCCACTGTTATAAAAGGAAGGCTATCATTTAGGATAGAAAGGATTGTCAGTTTAGAATATGAAATAAATTATATTATTCATCTAATCAGGCACAATACTGACTGTAATATAAAATAATGGCAGGCAAGTCAGTGAGAATATGCTTGAATAGGAAAGGAGGAAAAGATATCTGTAGACTCTAACTACACTACCTAAGTCAATGGCTTAATTCAGAATTTAAAACTACATTTGGTAGTTTTTGTGGTCCTGATAAATTTTAAGTTTTCAATTGTATAAGGTTCCAAGTAGTCATGAGAGATTCCTATTCCATGTGACACCCCATTGAGCTCACCACAGAGGTTTTAAATTGTTCTGCTCTCTGCCAGTATATGGAAATGGGGTGCCCTACCAAAACTGTAAACAGTCACTGGTGAACAAGAGGCCATTTCACACTCTTGAAAACTACTTTGAACTTTCTTTAGTTCCCTAGGGCTGCCTTGGCCAACTAACTTAGTTTTATCTGTAGAGACTCTGTAAATAAATAAGGTCACATTCTAAGACACTGGGGGTTGAGGCTTTAGTGTATCTGTTTTGAGGGCACATATTCAGCCTGTAACACAGCACTAACTGACTTATTCTGCAGGGTGGAAGAAGAGTCTTCAAAACTAGCTGTGTTATCCCATGATGAAGAGACCTGGCCTATTCAATGGCAAATGAACCTGACACTAGAAGAAAAAGAATAACAGGCCCCTGTGCTTTCCACTACAACAAAGGCATCAGCCAATCTGTTCATCGCGGAAGAGGGGCAGCCGTTTGGGCTTGTAATTGATTCCACAGCCCCTGGAGGATGGATACACATCCCTTCACCACTAACTACGACCTGTGGAACTTTCAGCAAGTCTTCTCACTTCCAGCCTGAGGTTTACTTCTCTGCAAAATGGAGATAATAGAATTTACTTCAGTGGGATGTTGTGAGATTTAAGTGACTCAAACAAATATAAAGCACTTAGGCCAGGGCCTACTGTACTGTAGCACTATGTTAAGGTTTCATATAGTAGTTAGATGTTTCAAATAAAAATATTTTAAATATGAAAAATAATATTGTCTCAACAGAAGACTAATTATCAATAGAGCTAGACTTCTAGAAGCCCCTTGATGACCCTTCTTTCATATCCCCTCTACCCTATTGGGATTCCTCTTTGTTTTTTAATGCCTTTCCACAATGGAGAGTCATAAACACCGACCTCTTGGGCTACTTCCAGCTTTGTCTGATTATCATCTCATTTTGCTCAATTTTGTCAATATACCAATATTAGAAAGCAATTGCTTCTGCACTAGTACCTTCATCTCTGAATACCTTCCTGTCTATCTGTTTCCATAAGCAAATTCTTAGAACCTTGAGCTAGGCTTTCCAATTTTTCTACAAAATTAACAGCAGTGTAATGCACATAAATAGGTGCTGGATACATCTCAATTAATTGGAAGGTAAATAGAAACTAACTTTAAATACTAAGATAAAAGACTTGCTGCAAATAAATTTGCATGTACAAGGATTATTTTTCTGAACCATTATTGTTCACTAATGTTCAGAAAACTCCAGCTAGAGCATAGAATATAAAATCTGAGGAAAGATTGTGGCTGAGAAGGATTGGCTTTGGGCCTAACATTGCTTTATCATGGTTCTGGCAAGTAATCAATAGGAAACTCTGTTGCACAGACATAAATCATAATTGAGTTTTCATCGAGCCTGTGCCAAATCTGTGCCTGTATGAAATCCAGGATCCCAGGGCCAAGGTATCTTATCAGTCCATATGCAAATAAGCCTTTTGATGAAATCAAAGAACAGTAGAATTCAGATGTGATTGCAGCCTTGTGCTGGCAGGCCAGGTAGACATTTAATTCTTCTATTGGCCAGTGACTAAAGAGCAGCCTCAAAGGGAGGCATTTCTCCTGCAGTGCTTCTCTTTAGATGCTTAAGGGGATTCAAAAACAGTATCAACCACAACGGTGCATCTTCCTAAGAGCCCACGCACAGGAATACTTCCAAAGGTCTTGAAGACATTATCTAAACTATGGAGAGGTCATCAACCAATACTAAAGAGAAGTTGGATATTCATAGCTTTCTCAAGGCAAAAGGGGAAAGTGATAATAAAGACCATCTCCTCTAAATGTTAAGGAAGCGGACAAAATTTTTAGACTTTCATCTTTTCCTCAAAGCTAACATCCATGACGTTTTGATCCAAATCAAACTGAATAAATTCAATGATGTATTTTCTTATTTTGAGGGCAGGTGATTACACTGAAATGTAAAATTTTGCTAACAAGTTTATAAGATAGGTACTTTTAAACTGTTTTTTAATATTTCTTAAAATACCCTTTTTTTGTTTTTTAGATCAGTCTCTAGAATGATTTGTAATACACTTGGAACCAACTAACCTGGGCAAAAGCTTTATCTAGGTTCGCAGTCCAGACTTCCTTCTTCCCACATGACACCCAGACAAGGAATTCTTTTCATCCATATTGTCCATTTGATACAGCTTGAATCTTAAAGTCCCCCAAAGGCCCGGGCTTTGGGGGCTGGTTCTCTAAGGAGGTGTTATTGTAGGCTACAGGAATCTTAAGAAGTGGGACCCAGTAGGAGATCTTTAGGCACCTATGAATGTGCTCCCCCCAAAATGGGGTTGTGGAATCCTGATCCCACTCTCATTCTTTTGCCTTCTAGCCATGAGATGAGCAGTTTGCTCCACCTTGTGCTGCCACAAGCCTATAACCAACAGGGCTGACACTGGACTGGAACCTCTGACAGATACTGTGACCCCGACTATATCTCTTCTCTTTGTGTTGTTTAAGTATTTGCTGTATTAACATAAAGCTAACATACCACTGCACAGGTAGTAAATTCAAGTTCACTAAGCATACTTAAATTAGAAAGTTCCTCCCTCATGCTAGCTATGTTTCAAGTGTTCGATACAGCATGTGGCTAGTAGGTACCACAGCCTACACCACAATCCTCAAAACTGTATCATCCTTTTCACATGCACAAAGATTTGATCTTTGTAGCATCACAATGGGAGGACATTTTTTCCCACATTCTCCAGAGAATCTTGATCTTACTAGGTCCTCACCTCAAGCAATAGGGTTCACAGAAAAGGTCATAGTTTTCTACTGTGAACCCAGAGGCATGAGGAAAGGACTAACAGGCTTTTCATCATACCAGCAACTCTCAGCTGGGTTGGGCAAGGAGATCCATATTAGATTTGCTTTTTTTCCCCTCTTGAACCAGTGGTTATAGCTACGACTTCCCATGGTAGGACATAAACAGGTAATTTCTTAAACATCATCCATACTCTAATGATGTTACAACTAAGATGAGGTAAAATATGTTAAGGAAAATTGCTTTTCAAATGAACAACCTTACTGTGTTTTTCTTTTTCATTAAGCTTAGTACTGTTTTCCTTGTTTGAAACAAATTAAATATTTTTAAAGAATGATTAAGACATTATTGGAAGAAAAACACACCTTACAATTAAATAACTTAAAGTAAATTTTAATTTCAGAACCTAGGTGACCATGGCCTACCCACACCTGCAAATGCATGGAAGTGGGTGTAAACCCCGGACAGCTCTGGGAAGCCCACGTGGGAGCCAAGCTGAGCCCTGGACAGCTTTGGAAGCTTTGGTGACTGCAAATCCACTCCTCCTCCACTGGCATGGGAGCTAAATGAGTACCCCAAAACTTCAGGAGCATCAGCGACCAAACCCCACTCCACACACACCATCACAGGAGCCACACTGAGCATGAAACCTTTGGATCCTTGCCCTGCCGCTCCCACACCATCAAGGGAGTTAGGCTGGGCTCCAGGAAACCTCTGGATCTTTGAAAATGAAGGAATAAAATGCAATCTTAGACCTCTACAACACCCAGAACAAGTCCAGGAGGAATTGACAGAGACCTTGTAAGCCACACACCTGAAAATTCTGAAGGGATAGCAACTGAAGTAAAGAAATAATTCCATCAGCCATAGAAGACATCATATGGGACACAATCTCTAGGGTCAAAACGGAAATGACAACAATAAAGAAAGAATTGCTCAGCACATCTAAAGAAGACATAGCCAAGAAAATAGAGGAGCACAGAAAAGTGATGGAAACTTTCCATGAACAATATAGGGAAGAATTAGAATGCATTAAACAGATTCAAACACATATCCTGGAAATTAAAACTTCCATCCAAGGCTGGAAAAACTATTTGAATGAAGCTGAAGATCGACTTTCAGACCTTGAAGACAGCATTGCAGCTAATGACTGCAAAAGGAAAAAATCTCTTAAAAATAACAAGGAAGGGGGCTGGGGGTATAGCTCAGTGGCAGAACCACTTGCCTGGCAAGCGCAAGGTCCTGAGTTCAATCCCCAGTACCGGAAAAAAAAAAAAAAAAAAAAAAAACCAAGGGACCAGGAAATAACAATTCAACAACTGCAAAATGAAGCAAAGAACAATGTAAGATTAATAGGTGTCAATGAAACAGCAGACATCAACATAAATGACATAAAAAGATTATTTGGAGAAGAAATAGCAGAAAATTTCCCAAGCGTGGAAAAAGAATCAGACATGCAGGTAAGTGAAGCATATAGAACTCTAATTAGCAATAAACAAAATAAATCCACACACAGACACATAGTGATCAAGATACCAGAAATTCAGCCACGGAACAGAATATTAAAAAGCTGTTAGAGAAAAGAAACAAATCACCTATAAAGGAAAGCCCCTAAATCATGGAAGATGCCTCAACACAAAGCATCAAGTCAAGAAAAGTGAGGAGTAAAGTATTTCAGGTACTGAAAGAAAACTTCCAAACCAGAATGATGTACCCTGCAAAAATACCATTCAAAATTAATGGAGAAATAAAATATTTCCATGATAAAGAGCAACTGCACGAATTCATGTGCAACAAACCAACCCTACAGAGAGGACTGAAAGATATTCTAGAAAGATATAAAAATGCCCACAACTTCAAGAACAATAATAGAAATGAACCACAAAGCAGAGCAAGCAGTTAAAAAGAGGGAAAAAGAGAAATGAACAGCAGGAAAATAATGTAACAAAGGTAAGCCAATGTACATCAGTTAGAACCATGAATATAACTGGTCTCAATTCACTAATCAAAAGAAGCAGACTGGCAGAATGGATCAAGAAGCAAAACCCAACAAAATGCTGTACACAAGAAACATGTTTAACTCAAAAGGAAATTCACAGACTGAAAATCAAAGGATGGAAAACAATACTCAATGTGGCAGGAACACACACAAAAAAAGCAAGGATAACTGTGCTGTTTGCAGACAGTGGGAACTTCAACCCAATAATGATCTAAAGGGATGAAGAAGGTCACTACATACTTGTGAGCAAAAAACTTTAAGAGGGAGAGGTAACAATCATAAATATATATTACCCAATAGGAACACCCAACTATATAAGACAAATTTTAACAGACATGACAAATGAAATAAGCAGAAACACAGTCATAACAGGGGAATTTAACACCCCATTGTCACAAAAGGATAGATCAACTAGACAAAAAATAAGAAAAGAAATAACTGCATTAAATCAAACTTGTGAACAAATGGACGTTGTAGACCTTTACACAGTGTTCCAATCAACAGCATTGGAATACACATTCTTCTCAGTTGCACATAAGATGTTCTCTAAAATAGACCATATACTAGCCCACAGACATGCTCAAGTAAATGCAAAGGAACTGAAATGATCCCATACAAATTATCAGACCATAGTGCAATGAAATTGGAAATTATTGACAAAAGAAATCACAAAAACTAAATAAATAAGTGGAAATTAAATAACACCCTCCTGAACAAGGGTCTCAGATGAGACTAAAGAAGGAATTAAACAATATTTACAATCAAATGAAAATGCAGACACAACTTGCTGGAATCTTTGGGACACAATGAAAAGAGTCCTCAGAGGGAAATTTATAGCAGTGAAATCCCACATCAGGAAAACACAACAAGCAGAAATAAACAACTAATGTGGTATATCAAGCTTCTAGAAAAAGAAGAGCAAGGCAAGCCCAAAGCCCAAAGAAGGGAGGAAATTATAAAGATCAGAGCACAAATTAATGTAGTGGAGGCTAACTCATAAGTGAAATAAATCAGACCTGCATGTATAAGCAACATATTGTCTCACTGGTATAAGAACCTGAAAGAGTGAATGAAAATTAGGAGGTAGGATAAACATTGTGAAATAAAAGGAAACTGCTTAAAAGTAAAGAACAACTGAGATGGGGAAAAGAGGAAAGAAAGAAGGGGAAAATTATTTACATATGTATATGCCAGATAGCTAACATAGTTCTACTATTGACTTCTATTGCTTTATTGAAAGGAATAGTTAATGGCTAATTATTTGATTAATCTTGTCTATATTTGTTTTCCTGAGTAATCAGTTTGAAGTTATCAATATGTAATACAATAAGCATTGTTAATTCCCTGTCACCTTGTCTGTAATTTAGTATTGCTTGTACTATTCTTGTGCTACTTTGTAAATGGCTGTTTGTTAATATGTTTTTGTTCTTTTACTTTAAAATAAAAATGAAAACAATACAAAAAAATCAATGAATCAAACAGTTGGTTTTTTGAAACAATAAATAAAAATGATAAACTAGTAGCCAACTTTATCAAAAAAGAGAAGAAAAAGCTCAATTTCATGCAATAAGGAATGAAAAGGATGAAATCAATACAAATCCTGTAGAAATTCAGAAGACCATCAATACCTACTTCAAAAATCTTTACTCTCATAGAATGAAAACAGAGGAAACAGACAGATTCGAATATGCATATGAATTACCCAAGCAGAATCAGAAAAATATAAAAATTCTGAATAAATCCATATCAGCCAATGAAACTGAAAAAGTGATAAGAAAAAAAACTTGCCAATGAAGAAAAGCCTGGGTCCTGATGGATTCACAGCTGAATTCTACAAGAAATTTAGAGAGGATTTAATACCAGTTCTCAATGAAATTCAAAGGGGAAGAATTCTCCCTAACTCACTCCTGGAGGCAGATATTACCCTGATATCAAAACCAGAGAAAGACCAAACCAAAAAAGAGAACTACAGGCTAATATCCTTAATGAGCATATTTGCAAAAATTCTGAATAAAATACTAGCAAATGAATGCAACAAATCATCAAGAGGATTACACACTATGACCAAGTGGGATTCATCCCAGAAATGCAGGGATGGCCCATTATAGACAACTCAATTAATGTAATACACCATATCAAAATCCAAAAGAAAAACCACCTGATCATCTCAATAAATACAGAAAAAGCTTTCGATAAAGTCCAATACTCACTCATGATAAAAACTGTACAGAAAACAGGAATAGGTGGCCTTTACCTCGCTCTGATCAAAGCCATCTATGACAACCAACAGCCAATATCATACTAAGTGGATAAAAACTGAAAGCTTTCGCTTTAAAATCAGGAACAAGTCAAGGATGTTCACTGTCAGCACTCTTATTCAATATACTCCTGGAAATATTAGGCAGAGAAATTAGACAAGAAAGAGAAAAAAAGGAAATAAAGATAGAAAAGGAAGAATTGAAATTATCATTACTCTCAGATGACATAATACACTACATAGAAGACCCCAAAAACTCCACTAAAAGGCTTATAGATTCAATAACCAAATTCAGTAGCATAGCTGGATACAAAGTCAACACTCAGATCAGTAGCATTCCTATACACAAACAACAAACACATTGAGAGAGAAATTATGGAAACCACATCTATCATAATGGCATCTAAAAAAATAGATACTTAGGAATTAATCTAACAAAGGAAGTAAAAGATCTATACAGTGAAAATTATAGTACTGTGAAAAAAATTGATTGAAGAAGATTTGAGAAAATGGAAAGATATTCCTTGCTCATGGATAGGAGAAACCAACATTGTGAAAATGGCCATACTTCCAAAATTACTTTTCAGATTCAATGCAATCCCAATAAAATACCATTAGTATACCTCACAGATCTAGAAGAAAATATTTCTAAAATTAATCTGGAATAAGAAGACGACTAGAATAGCAAAAGGAATCCTGGACAACAAAGGCAAGGCAGGAGACATAAAAATCCCTGACTTGAAATTATACTACAAAGCTGCTGTAATAAAATCAGCATGGTACTGGCAACAAAACAGACCTGAAGATGAGTGGAACAGATTAGAAGATGCAGACACAACTATAAACACACTGAGCCACCTTTTGACAAAGGGACCAAACATGTTCACTGGAAGAAAGATAGCCCCTTTAATAAATGGTGCTGGTGAAACTGGCTTTCTACATGCCAAATACTAAAACTTTAGTTTATGTCTATCACCATGCACTAAAGTCAAAATGGATCAAAGGTCTAAATATTAAAACAGAAACACTAAATCTACTTGAAAAGAAAGTAGGTAATAATCCTGAAGACATAGGGATAGGTAAAGAGTTCATGAAAAAAACCCAAACTGCATGGAAATGCTTCAAAGAATCAACAACTAGGTTCTCAATTTATTGAGAAGATTTTGCACATCAAAAGAAATCACCAATAGAGTAAAAAGAAAACCTACGAATTGGGGGAAAAAAATTTAGCCAACTTCCCCTCAGACAAAACATTTCTATTTAGACCATATAAAAAATTAAAAAATAATCAAGCCACCAACATTCAGACACGCTCATCCCATCGTCCATACCACTTTCTGCAGCAGCTCTGGAGTCCTCTTTTTTTTTTTTTGCGGTACTGGGGATCGAACTCAGGACCCTGCGCTTGCTAGGGAAGTGCTTATTCCACTGAGCTATATCCCCAGCCCCAAGCCACCAACATTCAAAGACCCAATACAAAACTGGGCATCTGAGATGAATGCACACTTCCCAGAAGAAAAAATACTAATGGAAAATAAATATATGAAAAATGTTCAACATCATTTGTCATTCAAGAAATGTCAATTAAAACAACACTGAGATTCCATCTCACCTGAGAAAGAATGGCTATCTTTAAGAAATCAGCCAATAACAAATGCTGAAGATGCTGTGGGGAAAAAGGAACGCTTTTCCACTGTTGGTGGGAGTTTAGACTTTTGAAACCACTGTGCAAATCACTGTGGAGATTCCTCAAAAAACTGGGATTAGAAGTCCTACTTAACACAGCTGTTCCCCCTCTGTGTATTTTCTCAGAAGAGTGGAAAACATCATACCACAGCAATATATATGCACCCATGTTTATAGCAGTGCAATTTGTCATAGCTGAATCTTGGAAACAACCTCAATGCCCATCAGCTGAGGAATGGATAAAAAAGATGTATTTTTATACAATGGAGTATTACTCAGCTATAAAAAAGATAAACTCGAGGCTTTTATAGGTAAATGGATGCAACTAGAGACCATATTCATAAGTGAAATAAATCAGACCCACATGTGTAAACATCATATTGTCTCCCTGGTGTAGGAACTTGAAAGAGTAAAGTAAAACCCAAAATGTACAATCAATATTATGAAATGGAAAGAAATTGCTCAAATGAGGAATCCTCAACAGGGATGAGGGAAAGGAGAAAAAGAATCAGGGAGGAAGAGGGGAAAAAAAAAAAAATATATATATATATATATATATATATATATATATATATAAGGATAGCTGGGATAACTGTGCTGCTGATTTCTAATGGTTTGTTGAAAAGAACAGTTAATGCTTAAACATTTTTGGCCAGTTTTGCATGCTTATATCTGGTGATCTGAACAACTAATTTGAAGAGAACAATATGCAAGATAACAACCATTGGTGAATTCCTATCATCTTATCTAGTGAAACTCTGTATCGTTTCTAACAGGGTTTTTTGTTTTTATTTTTTATTCTCTTTAATGATTGAATCAGTCTTGCATTCTTACATCTGGTAACCTGAGCAACTTCAATAAAGATAACAACATGTAATATAACAACCACTGTTAATTCCTATTATTTTGTTCTGAAACCCTATAGCATTTTTTTCTTTGTTTTGTTTTTGTCTACATTGTTGGTATTTTGCTATTGTTCTTCTTCTTATTATTATTCTCTTTAAAATAAAAAGTAAATTTTAAAACTTACCTCTTTCAAAAATATCATATTCAACAAAATTTTCAAATGTATAGAATTACAATCAAATTCTATGGAGTGTTTACCTACATATTTCTGAAATTTTAACCCAAATAAAAAGAAGAGTTTAATTATAAGGAAATAAAATAATTTTAACCCCTATTTCCAAATTGTTTTCTCTGATTTAAAACATAATCTCAAAATTATATATCTATGTATATGTATTAATTCTATATCCTAATGTACATAAAGTTTAGAGAGCTGATAAGAGTAGCGAAGCAAATCCAAAACAAAAAAATGAAAATGATGACATTAGTAAATGTCTTCTATTGTTACACATGACAAAAGAAAGCGTTCACTAAATATTATTGATCTATATTTCATTAAATGAAAGGAAGTCAAAAGTGCTTGAAAAACTTGCAGAAGCAGTAGTGTTTAAAATAAAGGTTGGCACCGTTTGTCTGGTAGGCAGAAGAGACTGGGAGAAAGGTCGGACTGTTCTAGTTAACTCCCAGATTTTTGATTACGAGGAATGACAAACTAAAATGCCCACAAGGGTGAGGCAGAAAATATAACTGAAGAATGCTGATAACACAAAACACAACAATACACTTGCAATGACTGGCAAAAAGACTTGTGTAGGAGGATGTCGTGTATAACTTGGTAAGCTTTGCCAAGTCCTATCTGGCATCCCACCACTGTAAGATTTCAGATTGTGAGTCCATACTCAATTTTGTTGCTTTTAAAGCTGGCACGATGGATAATCTCCAAAATTCTATTCCAGGCTTTCACCTCCCAGGGTCAGAGAAGATTATCAATTTTTCTTGAACTTAAGAACAACCTGGGGAAATGACCATATGGAATGGTGGCAGGAGGCTTCCCATGACCCTTTCTCCAATGAAACAACCATCACGACTAAAAACTAGTCAATTTTTTAAAATCTCTGGAAGTAATGCTCAAGTCATATAGTAAATGGAGAGTCATGTGCTGAAAAAAATCTACTAAATCACAGTAAGAAAAGCGAGTCTTGACATGTGAGTCATAGCGTGTTCCTCCCAATGCCAGATCAGTGTCACAAAGCCACTACTCCAGGGAGAGGAGACCAGGAGCACAGGACTTTCTCTCCTACCCCCACCTCCCAGTCCAAGACAGTGGTATCTCGCCAGGAGGGAAAAGCCACCAGCCTGTTCCTATCTCCCAGCTCTGTGTTACAGAAACTCCACTTCACGCAGAGTAGCTGAGACATTTGGGATTCGCTCCAGCCACTAGACTCCTATTCATGCAGCAGAAGCTCTCAGGTAGGCACAGCACTCCAAAGTTGCCACAATATATTATCTAAAATGTCTAGTTTTCAACAAAAAATAACTTTTTCCAAAGGAAATGAAAGTGTGACCCATAAACAAGAAGAGTAAACAACACGTATTGCCTTTCAGCGGGTACAAATGTTCAAGTTAGGGTACAATAACTTCAAAACAGCTTCTTTTAATATGTTTAAAGAACTAGAGGAACCCATACTTAAGGGACTAAAAGAAAGTATCATGACAATGTCTCATCAAATGAGAATATTAATGTACATAGAATCATTTTAATACATGAATAAAATAGAAAACATGAAGATTAAAACCATCATAACCGCAATGAAGAATTTACTAGAGGAGCTCAATGGTAAGTTTTACATGAACAAAACAATCAGTGGTCTCAGATGTAGATCAACAGAGGCTATGCAACCTGAAGATCCAAGAAAAAAATTTAAAAAACAAGTATAGTTAAAGAGTCATGTGGGGCTCTACGAGGCCCATGTGAATATTAGGATTATCAGAACCAAAACAAACAAACAAAAAAAAGACAAGTAGAGAAAAAACAGCACCAAAGTTACTTTTTAAAATAGTGGCTAGAAACTTCCCAAATGTGATGGAAAACATTAATTTGTACTTCCAAAAAGCTTAATAAATTCCAAGTAGGATAAATTCAAAGAGATTCTTATACAGATGTATCATAGTGAAAATACGTAGTCAAAGACAACAGAGAGAAAATACTGAAAGCTACAGGATAAAAAGTACTGAACACATACAAGGGAAGCCCAGTAAGGTTAAGAGTTGATGTCTTATCAGAAACTATGGAAGCGAAAAGTAGTGTGATGGTATAATCAATAGGAGAAAAGAAACAGAATGTCAATCAAGAATCCTGTCTATAAAAAACACCACATGTAATTGTAAAAGACTTCAAGCTTTCCCTAGAGAACACAAGCATGACAAGAATGTCTGCTCCTGCCATTTCTACTCAGTCAACATTGTATTGGAGGTTCTAATCAGGGAAATGAAGCAAGAGAAAGGAATGATCATTAGAAAGAAGAAGTAGAACTATTGATATCCACAAGTGACATGCTTTAATATAGAAAAACTTTTAAAATCCACTGAAAATCATTAGCACTATTAAAGAAATTCAGCAACACTGCAGTATACAAAATCAACATACAAAAATTACAATATTATACACTAGCAATGAAGAACTCCAAATGAACACTAAAATAATAATTTCACTTAAAATCAAAAGAACAAAGTACTTTGGAATGCATTTAACAAAAAAGTGCAAAATTTTTATTCTGAAAACTATAAAAAATTATTAAAAGAAATTTTCAAAGATCTGTTAATGAGATGATATTTTATTATCACAGATTAGAATTCTTAGTATTATTGAGATAGAAAAACTACACAGCATATCACCTTGTCTGAAATTCTGTATTGCTTGTATTATTTTTCTGCTATTTTCTAAATGTATGTGTGTTTGTTAATATATTTTCATTCATCTTTAAAATGAAAACGTTAAAAATTTAAAAAATCAGTACAATCCCTATTATAAGCTCCACTGTGTATTTTGTAGAAAATAGTGATCTGATACTAAAATTCATAGGGAAATGCAAAAGACTCAAAATAGGCAAACCAATCTCAAAAATGGGACAGATTTTGGAAATATACATTTTCTGATTTCAGAGTTTGCTAAAAAGCTATAGCAACAACAAAGACATGGGGGATGATGGGAAGATGGCGACCAGGTGAGCAGCAAGGGAGCGATCCTCCTTAATAAACACCACCAGCTCGAGACAGACTTGGCGAGCGTGAATACCGGGTCCTCGGCTGGGAAGTTCAAACTGGGCGTATTTCTCTGAGATGCCGGGGGAGATGTGGTAGGGCGGACCAGGCTGCCTGGGGCGAGACGTGGGAAAGCCCCAGACGCTGGGAGCCAGGGACGATCCCCGCGGGGAGGAAGCTTGGCTCGGTCCAAGCGCCGTGGGAGCACAGCCGGCTCAGTCCCTCCCACCTCCCGAGCCGGCGCAGCCCTCCGGCGACTCCCGACAGAGATCGGCTTGTTAGCGGCGGAGACGCCCGGCAATCCCACGTTTCGCGCGCGGCAGGCGGGCCGCGCGGAGGGCCCCAAACGCCGGGAGCGGGGAGGAAGATTGGCTGGGTCCTAACGCCCCAAGACAACAGCTCGATCCCTCCCGCCTCCCGAGCCGGCGCAGCTCTCCAGCGACTCCTGACAGAGATCGGCTCCCTGGCGGCGGCAACGCCCAGCGGTCCCACGTTTCGCGCGCATCGGGCGGGCCGCGCAGAAAGCCCCAAAGGATAGACTGGCACCTTGGAACCTTCATGCCTGCAGGGACTCCAAAAACTGGTGAGATATCGGCGCTCGCGACCAGATCACCGAGTGGGGGAGGAGATCCATCCCTATACCTGCAGGGAACCCTGGGAGG